>OZ023273.1:12447831-12718154 GCA_964007475.1 Hybos culiciformis
AAGAACGGGCGCAATTAGATTCACACCGTTTAATTTCACGTTCTCTTCCATAACATAAGAATCACCACATAATAAATTCGCACTTTTATTTAATATAATAAATTTTTCTCATTTTTTAAATTCTATAACAAAATTTATACTTCTTAGTCATAATTTTTATGATCAAAGGACTCAGGGACATATTCAATTTTATTTTATTTGTTTAAAAGCATTTTATTTTACTCAAGAATTTCAATTTTTTTATTTTTCATTTTGTCATTTTATTGTTTATTTATTTTATTTATTTTTTTTTTAAGTTTTTAATTCTCATCATTAAATTACATAGAAAATCCTTAATCTACAAAGAATTTATGCCAAAAAATCATAATAAAAAAATAAATAAAAAAATATTTTTCATTCATACTGTATATAATATATATTTTCAGTTTTCTGAAACAAAATAAATCTCTTTGCTTTCAGCCTTAATTTTAAATAATATTCCTTTAAAAAAAAAGTTTCCAAAAATTATTATATTAAAAAAAAAAGAAGAAAAAAACCAAAAAACTTCGTCTCCATAAAGAATACACAATGTACTATGATCCAACAGGAATAGAATATTATGGAAAATAATTTTATATTTTTGTACAAAAATATACATATATTTAAAAAAAAAACAAAATTGTAATGTACAGAAGAAATAGAATCAACCTTGAATCGACAGTTCCACTTGGTATCTCAGTTCAGTATTTTTTTTTTCATCATCCTTAATAAATTTTTGTGTATAAAGACACAAGAAAGCAAAAAAAAAAAATAATAATAATAATATAGTACATAATTTTATGAGACTATCTTTATCCCAAGAATAATGTACATTTTTGCTTTTGTCTGAAATTTTCCTCTTTTTTTTTTTTTTTTTTGGAACAATTGCCTTAAGGTAAATTCTCAATACATTGTCAATTAACTTTTTATTATAAGAAATTATTTAATTCAAGATTTTATTAAATCTACAGAAAAAAATATATTATTCAACATTGTCTTCTACAGAATACCGCAATTAAGTTGAAAAATATTTGAAACACGTTTTTTTTGTACAAAAAAAAAAGATTTTATATATTTAACTTTTAGTTGCTTACACAATGTGTTGCTTAACCCGTAATTAATTTACCTGTTTGAAAACTTTAAATTTTTAGTATTTATCAAAACATTGAAATCTCAGGTTTAATGTGAAAATTTATATAATAAACTTTAAAAACCGATTTTCCTTTATTTTAGTTGTTGAATTTTTTGCAAAATATAATTTCTATCAGAATTGTTTTTAATATTTTTAATTTTATTTTCATACTTATTATATTTTCTTATTAGTTTTATATAACGTATTATATCCAAATATATTTCTATTCAAATATTTTCACATTTTTCGTCTTTTGTCCCATTTATTTCTGAATTACCTTATCATTTTATCAAACAAAAACTAAATAATTTTGTGACGAATATAAATGAAAATTCGTATATATTTTTTTTGGAAGAAAGAAAAAAGCTATATAGTCATTGCTACTGGTTTATTTTCCCTTTGGGCTAAAACTTGGTTAAAGAATTAAATTATATGGAGATATTGTGAATATTAGATTATACTTCAGGGATGAGGCTCACTAGTTGGTGAACATTTATTTAAAATTATGAAAACATTTTTTACTTTTTTTTTTTCTCATTTTAATATACATAACGTATATACATAAACATATGTATCTGAATCTTCATCTGTTTTGAATCAATTTTTTTTTGGTAAAATAAAAATATTGGATTTAGCTAAGAAGATTTTTTATACCAAATAGGAATTTTCCATTTGAATATTGTCAGCTTAGTTATAATTTGACTAATATATGAGAAAACAAAAATACTTTCGAACACTGATTATATATAGATTGTAAAATGTTATGACAATATAATTTCGCCTATGGTTTTAAATTAGAAGCTGTATATGAGCTTTAAATTTTACCCATAATTCCAGAAATGTTAGAAAATCATTTAAATAATTTAAATTGTGTCTCAAAGCTCTGCATTTGAGAAAAACTAAAAGTATCATCAAATAGCTATTTTTTCCATTTAGATTAAATAAATTATACTCTTACTATTTTTCGGATCAAATTTAAATTTTTTTGTTTAAATTAATGGCATTGAAGACCATTAAAGAGCATTGAAGGATTGTCATGACAAAAAATTTGTTTGTAGGCGTACTAAAAATAGATTAGTTTATCTTTCTTTCGTATATTTACCATAACATTTAAAATTCTATTTTAAAGAAAATCAACAAATTTAAATAGACCGATTCTTAATTCATTTAAAATAAGCAATTTAATTTTTTTTTTGCTCTTCCTTTTTTTTTTTTTTTTAAATCTGTATATACAACACCTTATTTCTCGATGTTATATATAGACTTTCAAGTTCTATAATTCTCACTAATTCAGTATGAATAAAACATAAAGGATAAATTGTATCTGATAAATTCTGCAAAAATTCAGTTTTGAATTAAAATAATTCTTGTATTTTTTTTTGGTCGATGTTGTGGCTGGTGAAATTCACATCTAGTAGAGTGGATGGTAATCTTCTTCCTAGGTATTTATATATATTTGTTTTAAAAATTTTCCGATAGGACGATAAATTCTTCAACTTTTCCCTTTATTTAAAATCATTTATATACATTTCCGATTCGTTAAAAGACGTAATTTTATATTCATCTAAGATATAGCAAAAATTATATAATATTTATTGGTACAATTTTTAAATTTAAAAATTAAATTTGTTGATTTAATATAGTAAAAATACTTGACTTACTGAAATTGTTTGTAAAAGTTAAAACAAGAAGTTTATGTTGACCAAAAAAAATATTTTGTAATTGTCTTTATTTTTAAATAAAATTACTTAATTTTTTAATGAACTAGAATTTATGTTTATTTAAAATAGAAAATTAAAATATTTTCTATTAAGTTTTTTGTCCAACATATTTACATAAGAAAGCAAAGAAAACTTTAAATTTATAAATTAAGGCTAACTTTAATAAAACAAAAAAAACAAAAACTGTATTTCGTACTATTTCTTATTTATTTGAAATATAGTATCTATATAGAAAATAAAATGTATATAATGTGTATTTGTATGTAAAATAATTTTCATACATTAAGCAATTTAAAAGCATAGTTAAGTTATCTTTCTTTTAAGTAAAAGGCAATCAAGAAAGCAACAAAAAAAAAAAAAAAAGGTATTATTTTTACAAACTTGAAAAAAAGGATATGCGCCTAAGGAAAATAGTATAGAATTTTATGTCCTGTGAAGTTAAAAAATTTGTTGTTTTTTTTTTTTTTGTTTTCTATGCTTCTGAAAATGATATCTAAAGTAATATTCATAACAATTTTAATAAATGTGTCTCTGTATAAATTCTAGTTTTTTTGGTATTTATTTATTTTTTTTATTTACTCATCTGGAATATACAAGAAATTTAAAATAAATTTTTTTTATTCTTGTTCTTTTTTTTTTTTTGGATGTGATTGGCAAAAATATAATACATACATATCACGCACGTACTATCGACAATAGGTACAGAATGGTAATGTAAACATAGAATTACATAATTTTGGCAAAACAAAACTTTAAAGTAAAACAAAAACCGAATTAGATTGTTGTTTTTTCTTTTTAAAATGAAACTTTTTGAATATTATATATAGAATAAAAAAATAAAAATGATAGGTATATGATTGGACAAAGTTTTAATATAAAATAAAAAATGGCATTATTCTGCATATTACGACAAAAAAAAAAAATTTATTTTTTATTTTATTTGAATTTACGATTCTCTAATGATTTAATATACGGTTGTGAGTGTACATAACTTATTGACTTAGTTGGCAAACATTTATATACAATTTTGATAATTTTTTATTTCAATGTTTTAGAATTGCTGATAGTGAATGTATATATTTTTTGTTTATTCATCGAACTTCATTATTAAAGCCTTCTAGATAAAGTATGATTTTAGATTTTTTAAGTCGAGGTCAGCAAATTATAAAAATAAAAAATAAAATTTGAAATTCACATCTAATCGATTAATAATATATTAGTTTCAATTTATCATCGGTTTATTTAAAGCGAAACAATTATTTTGATAAATAAAGCTATCGTCCCATACACCTGAAATTTGGAAAATGATTATATCATTTGCACTAGAGACCACTTAAAATATTTTAAAATTCCCAATTTAATAATGAAAATGTGAAGTACCTTGTTGACACGCATTTTCACTAAACAAATTTCGGTATAAAAAAAAAAAAAATTCTTAACATTTTGTTAATATACAAAAAAAAAATTATATGTGAATGGCATTATCATCTAGATACAAAATGAAAATAGTTAAGGGAAAGATAAAATTAAATATGTGAAAGCTTCAAATATATAGTTTTGATATTATCCTGAAAATGGAAAAAATATGATGATGTGATGGTAATATTTATATCCTTTCTCTTGTGATATTTTTTGGTAGTATTTTTGATTTTTTTCTTTTTGCTATTTCTTCATTACATTTTTAATAAAAGAAAATAATGATAATTTTTGATAAAATCATATACATAAGACCCAATGATGAAATATTTGGTTAAAAAAAAATAAAATAAAAACAAATCTAGGAATGTGTACTTTTCTGAATAAGTGGGGGGTTTCAAAGTTATATTAGATGTTGTGTTACAATAAGTGATTCTAGATTTTGAAATTATAAAATGATTTTATCAATAATATTATATCAATGAAATATCATCTAAAATGGAGTTTTCACGTCTTTTTAAATTGAATTCTAATATTTAAAGCTCATTCACACCTAAATACTTTAAGGATTATTTTCAACAAAAATTAGTTTTTTATCAACACCACAAATCGCATCTCTGTTCAATTTACCAACTTTGACAAACCATTAAACTAAAAATAATCTACATAATGTCTACATAATAATAACTTAAGTTATTTTACTTCCTATTGAATAAAAATACACAAGTTAATTTTTTTGTGAACATTTATTTCAACATAACATATGTATTTATGAACATATTATATTCTACTCATTAATTGGGAAAAAATAAAATTAGAGACATTATATTATAATAAAACAAACAAAAATTACAAAATTTTTTCATCATAAAACTAATTATTTTCTTCTTTTTTGTTTTTTGTTTCGGAAACAAAAAAATAATAACTATTTATGAGCACTAAAACTAAGATAATTTAGTTTTGAAATAATGGTTAAATTAATACAATTTATTTTGAAAATTAAACCTTTATATAATTTTCTCTCTTGCTAACATTTTTTTAACAATTTTAGTCATAATGGATAATATTTAATGACTGTATCTCAAAGCTTAACTAAATTTCTGTCATTTAGATTAATTAAATAAGATAAACAAAAAATTAAACAAGTGAACATTAAAGTATTATCTTTAACAAATATTTTAAAGTTTCGCGTCATATTATAATTTGAATTTTTTGATTATTTCTATTATTTGAATAGTATCGAGTATGTATACATGTATACAATTTTGATTATTTCGAGGGGAGAAAAATCAAATAGCTATGACAAGCTTAATTCATGAATTTGTTTTG
Source organism: Hybos culiciformis (assembly GCA_964007475.1). Taxonomy (NCBI): domain Eukaryota; kingdom Metazoa; phylum Arthropoda; class Insecta; order Diptera; family Hybotidae; genus Hybos; species Hybos culiciformis. The sequence continues at coordinate 12,453,448 of OZ023273.1, forward strand.
AATATTTTCAAGCAGGGAAAGTTGTTCACGCTTAAAATATTAACAAATTCAATTACTTATTTAACAAAAATTCTAACAATAATAATAAATTTTCTGTATAACAAATCAATAAAATGGTATTTACATCAAATTACAAGTATGTAAATATAACACAAAATTAATAATGTTGTTTTTTTTTAAGCTCATGTTTTTTGTTTTGCGTGCAAAAAAAAAAACCAAAAATACCAAAAAAAAAAACGAACCAAAAATTAATATAATAATATTTTTATAGTTAAACCGTGTTCTACAAAATATTTTGATTTTTGATATAGTTAATAAAAAGCCTCCCTTCCTGTACCCAGAAAAAAAATATACACCAAAAAATAATAATAAAAATAAAGGAAAAGAATTAAAGAAAATCACCCTTGAACAGGAAATAATTTTAAAGATTATAGAGAAATTATTAAATTATAAATTTTGATATCTCAGGCAGGCAAAAAATTAAAAAAAAAATAAGAAAAAAGTTAAGAAAAATGAGGTAAAACAGGATGTGCTTCAGTTCAGAAAGATAATCATGAATATATAAAATCATATAAAAAATAATGTTGTTTTATTTTCATACTTTGCACGTTGTGTATGTGTGAAATTAAATGAAATTTCATGTAAATTGGATTTTTTGTTTTTTTTTATCATTACTGAAAAGAAACAAAGAAAAATATGGTAAAAGTATTAAGAATTTTACAAAAAAAAAAAGGTAAATGATTGTTACATATTAATGTAAACCATTCTTTGACATGATAAAGCATTATATCTGTGTATTATAAGATAATAAAATTCGTAGTTATTTATGACATGATGTGAAAATACTGTCATCGAGATTTGTTATCGAAATAAATTCTTAATTAATTTTTTTTTTTAAATTGTAAATAAAATTAAAATTTGTTACTCTTTATTACTGTGCCGAAATTGTCTATCAAAATTTGTAAGGTTGTCAATTGAATATATTGATTGCTGTGAATTTCTATACAAAATTCTTGAAGACAACAAAAGACTCGGGAGGCACAAAAAATGTATGAAGTCAACTTTGTTTCATACAAAATTGTTATTGGATAAGTTGTAAAAATAAGTACAAATGTAGTAAACTTTATAATTTGAACAGTAATTTTAAATGATATTTCCAAAATATAAGTTGTATGACGAATATATGTATAAGATTATATACGGCAGTTATTATGTCCGAGGAAAGAGATATTATTAATACCTGCGAAGACTATATTAAAATAAATAAAAATAACTTTAACAATATTAAATTCAACAGAAAAGTTCAAAAGCTTAAAAAACAATTAAAATTTCAAAAAATTAAATTAAAAGTGTTATTAACTAAGTAGTTCGAACCTTTAAGTTTCATCATGCCATTATGTACAGAATATTATACATAAAAAAGAACAGATTTTATATCTAATGTTTGTTTTTCTTAAAAAAAAAAATATATATATAAAATAAATTGAATGTTTCTTTACAGATTATTTAACTTTGAATATCTAAGTGCTAAATTTGAGGAGTAAATTAAATTTAAGTTTGAAATTTTTTAAGGTATTTTTTTTTTCTCTGTTTTTAACTTTGAAAGCACAACTAAAGAAAACTTAGTATACAAAAAAAAAAATTAAATATAATTCCGTAATCGTAAAGTAAGAAATAAATAAATAATTTGAATTAAGTTTATTTTTAACGTTTGAGTAGATTCTAAAATCATTTAAATCCAATATTTATTTTTTTTTAAGTTTGGTTATCAAAGTTAAATTTTTTTTCTCTCATAACATAATATAAAATAAAGAAACGACTGAAAAGAGGGAAACATGTTCAATTAATTCAATATACATTACTGAAAGAGAAATATTTCACCCTAATTTTGTAAAATTTATGTTCAAAAAAAAAAAAATTAAATAAATATTTTAATATATGTATATTATTGTATTAGCATTTAACATTTTTGTTTTAATAATGTTGAAATCTTATACGATAACAAACCCAATTGATAGATACATTTAGATAGTTTTCAATTATATACCTAGATTTCAACTAAAATTCCACACCAAACTTATTCTTAATATTGAAAGGACGAAATATTTTTTCTCCTGTTAAAAAAAAATGATTAGAAATAATCAGGGCCGTGCCTGAGTTCAGGGCCGCCTACGTGCAAGTCGGTAAAGCCGCCTCTAAGCAATATGTGAAAAATATAGTTCCTTTTAATGAAAAATATTATTTAAAACACAAACCATTTTGTATTAATTTTTATTAATAAGTTGCACCTCTTATAAATTTATTAATAGGCATTAAAAGCATTATGTTAAAAAAAATTAAATTTAACAAAATTAAAGGTTAAGAGCCCTCACTGTGAGAAATAGGGGTTGGTTTTGCTTTGTAGGGTTAATCTCGACTGAAGTGATTTTTTGATATTAGTGAGCCGGATTTTGAAAATTTTGTGTTTTTTGGCTTAAATTGGTTTTTGAAAAACTTGAATTGTGAAAACTTGATTGTGAAGAAAAGGAAACACATAATAAAAAAAATTAAACGCAGAAATAAAGCTAAACTCTCCAGGGCTCTTTAATTTTTTAAACAATTTTTAATTAATTTCATTTAATTTTAAATTTTTTTTTAATTTTTTTTATAAAATGCAGCTTTAGCACAAAAATAAAATACAGTCTTTTGAAATTCCGCTAGAGGTGTTTTTCATTAAATTTTTGTCGCCTTTTTCACAGCACTGGAGAGGGATATTTTAGCTTTATTTCTGTGTTTGATTTTTTTTATTATCTGTTGCCTTTATACTACACAATCTCAGCAAAAATGTTCAAGTTTTTCAAAGGCTAATTTATTATTAAGTCGAAAAAATTATTAAATTGAAAATTATAATGGAAAAACAGAAATTTTTAAAATTAAGGAAATTCATCAATAATTAAGGTTTTGTTTACTTTTGTAAAAACATAGATAATTATTTTTTCCTTTTTTGTTAAATAAAACAAAATATAAGGATTGATAACATAATAACAAGTTAATTTAATTTTAAGAAGTTAATTTAATTTCTTTGGCCGCCTTTAAAACTGGCCGCCTTTAAAACTGGCCGCCTGCGGGCGGCGCCCGTAATTAACTATTTACAAGCACGGCCCTGGAAATAATAGAGACCTACGTCCATGAAACAGGAATATATCCTATCAAGATTTTTTCTCACCTTTGATGTAATGATGCAATATTGTGTACTTTTTGACAACGCGTAGATCCATCGTCCTCAAAAAAATTAGAAAGATCCATCCAAAACCGTTTTTGAGATTGAGGCAATGTACTATGAATTCGACTCAATTTTTAGAGGGTAAAAGTTCGGCTTTTCTTGCTTGCTGTAAAATTTTATTTTTTCGTGATAGGACTTATTCCTTTTTCATGGACGATATAATATTTTGGAAACGAGAGCCTTAACGTTTCATAAATACAATTTTCATGGTTTTTCATCACTAAAAAACCGTACCTGATATTGCAAAAAAAAAAAATCTGTTAGGTTCAAAAATTTAAATACCGCAAATTATTTCTGTATGTCATTTTGAACACTTTAAAAACAAAATGTTTTTTAACTACTACTTACAATTAAAAACTATTTTTTAAAATTACTAATAAATTTACAAAAATTCAATTTGTAAATTTTATAATTCTTTGTAATCCTAGATGTAACAATTTAACATTTAATTACATTTTTAACAATTGCATTTAAGTGTCAAATGATAATAGCCTGAAAAAACATTTTTTAAACAGAACCAGAAAAAAAATAAATAAAAATAAAATAAAAATGTCATTTATAAAACAAAACTGTTGGAAATTATTTAAAAAAAAAAAAAAAAAAAAAAATTGGAAAATTTAGCCCTTAAAAAAAATAAATAAAATTTGAGTGCTATTTGTTTCTTTTTTTATATAAATATTTTTTATTTTTTTTTTTACTATTCAACAGGTGTGTAAAATATATAGAATTTGTGTCACATGTAACTAAGAACAATGTACACAGCAATTACAACCAAAAGCAAAATAATAAAAGACAACAAAACAACATTAAAATAAGTAAAAAAAAAAGCAATAGACTTTTCCGAAATTTTCTTCTATTTTTTTATTTCTTTTTGTTTTTATCATTCTTTTTGTCAAATAGAAGAAAAAAAAAATCTTTTTTTTTTAGGGACAAAAACAAGAAGAAAATATTATTCCAATTTATTTCATTAAGCTTCATTGGCTTTTTGTTCAGCAACATAATGTTCAATTTAAAACAGGAAAATAAGAAAATGAAAAAAATATTTTTTATCTCCTTGACTATACATTTTCAAGAGGTTTTTTTTTTTTTTAGTTTTTTTTTTACCTAAAAACCAAATTTCTAGAGGTAAGGAAAAAGTGAAGAAAATTTTAAAAATAAATTTTATCAAGGTGAGACATAAGAAAACTTTGCTTTATAAAAATATATTTTTAAATTTATTTCTCAAAAAAAAAAATTAAAAAATAGTAAACTTTTGTAAATGGGATTGTAAATCCCTCAGTAACATATTTGTCTTCTCAAATCGCAGTTTTTCATTTTTTTTAATCCCAATTTATTATTAAGAAAATTTTATTTTTATTTAAAAAAAACTAAAACTAAAAACAATTAAGATTTCAAACTCAAATTTTATTCCGTAACTCAAGAAATATTTCCATTAAAAGAAACAAATAGAATGCATAAAAATCTTTTTGTCATATTATAAGTCAAAGGTTAATCCACAAAATTGTTGGTGTTGATTTAAAATCTTAAAATAAAAACATACTTTTAGTGGAGGTTTAGGTATGTATATAACGAATTGACATTACTCCTTCAGAAAATGAAATTGCAGTCATCAGACGTTTATTTTCAGCAATTTCTCTTCAAATAATTCTTAGTTTTAAATTTTTATTTTATTTTTTTTTTTTTTTTAAAAAAGGTAAATAACACTGTTAAACAAGAAAAAAAAAACTTTTCAATTTGAAATTTTCCACACTATTTAATGAACATTTCTTTTTAACAAGAACGAAAAAAGATAGATATATAGATAATATTTTTTTTGTCGTAATAAACATTCTATAGATTTAAATGTGTTTTTTTTTTAATAATAATAATGGCAAATAGGACATCACAACAATAGCCGAAGAAATAGGAAAATAAATCTGTAATATTTAATTATATATAGTTTGAATAAATTAGTGAATTTTTGTGTTTTATTTGGAAAATTTTTTTTTTAATATTTTTCAGACAAAAAAATGTATTTATATGAATTATGAATTTTCCACAAAAAAAAAAGAAAAAACTACCAATTTAACTAGTTCAACGATGTGATTTGGTATCTCTTTAAAAAAACTGAAAATCCAAGACCATTAACATTATTAGATATCTTCTTTATGCATAGTTCAAATAAAGACTTCAACTTCAAGTTTCAATATATTTTTTTTGTATAATTATTTCAACTTATGTCTTCGGTTCACTTAAAAAGAGTATGCTGGCTTCAGAATCATTAGTCAGCATTTGACGTTGCAAGATGCATACTTAATAAATTTCTTAAATTAATTTTTTTAATATATATATATCTATCTTTAAAAATCACAATCAACATTAAATATGCAAACAGCATTTATTATTATAGAAGACAATTAATTCTCTAAAAAAAAAGTACATATATCTATGATGCTCTAAAAGTCTAACATTCACCGAACATTTATAATCGGTAAAATTACATTAACCAATATTATTTTCTTTCCATTTTGTAACTTCAAGCAAAAAAAAAATAAAATAAAATTTGTAAATTGTAGAAAAAAAAAATATATAGAAAAATGAATTACATGCCCAAAAAATGTTCGATTAAATTAAAAAGCTTTTTCTTTAGAGCGGCAACATTAAATCATTTCTATTTAGTTTTCGGTGCCAAAAAAAAAAACAAAATTTTTTCATTACAAAAAAAATAAAGGTAGTTATGTATAAAATAAAATAAAATAAAAAAAAAAGAGAACATATTTTTTGTCAGCAAGATGATTCTACAATTTTTTAAAAAATATATTATATATATATATTTTTTAAGAGGAAATAATGAAGTTGGTGTTTGGACTATAAAGGTATATGTTTTTTTATTAAAAACTTTTTTCTTTTTTTTTTTTATTTTGTTTTTGTTATTGAAGGACATTATTCATTCATGTGGAATTTTGTGTATAATTTTTTTTTTCCGATTTTTCTTTTTTATTTTCAGTTTTTTCTTTTATTTTCTGTGTTTTTTTTTTTTTTTAATGAAATTCATTCAACTTCAAGCAAAATAAAAACAATAATTTTTAGTATCGGAAATTGGGGTGAAATATTACACTCTGTCTGTATTCGTTACTTTGAATCGTATCATGATTTCAAAGGTTAACCATCAAATTGGGTAATAACTAATTGAAAAAAAAAGCTTTATATATAGTTAATAGAATTTTCAAAAAGTATAAATTAATTATTAAGATTAGAAGAGAAAATAGGAAATATAATGTCTTTATTAATATCAAAAAAAAAAAAATTTTAACAATTTTTCGAATAATTAAATATAAAAATTAAAATCCTCTATGTAATTAACAAAATACATAAAATATTTGTTTTTCTTTATTAATAATTGAAGATAATTGTGCTTATATTAATTATGACGTTCATGTAAAAATAATTTAAAGGGCTAAGAAATATTTTATTAAGTTTTGCGATGCAGTTTTATGCTAGAGATAGAGTCGACGTAATTCACGCGCGTGTACGCACGTAAAAAATCAAATTGTATGAAAATGTATGAGACCGGCTATACGCAACGACGTAAAACGTAGCTTACGCGCGTAAAAGTTGAAATATTTTAACTTTCCCAGTATTTTACGCCGTACATTGTGGAAATCATTTGTTTATAATTGTGTTGTTTATTTTGTTGTAATTAGAAAAAAAAATTGTGTTGTTTATTTTGTTGTATTTAGAAAAAAAAAAAATTTTACAAACAAATAATTATTTAATAAAATAAAAAAGTTCATAAATATAATTATATTCAAAAATAAAAATTAAATAATTATTTATTGCAAATTTATTAATATTTTTTATGTTTTATTAAGTTATAAATAAATTAAAAATCATTATAAAAATATTACAAACAGAATCCATTTTATTTTTCTAATTTAATTTTTCTCTTTTTCTTTTTTGTTTTTCGCATGTGAACAACAAAAACATAACAGGTAAAAAAAACATATTTTTTTTATTTTTTTTACGCGCGCATACGCGCGTAAATTACGTCGACTCTATCTCTAGCATTATTCCTTCTGTCCATTTGGCCCCAATTCCACTTCTTTCCACTTTTTATTCTAGATGAGTTGACTGAGCACATTATTTGAAATTATATTCAAAATTTCCGAATTTATGCCATCAGAATTGTGATTATTCATTTTAGAGCGAGGTGTAAGTTCCGGAAAATGAATTGTCTTTATATGAAATGTTCTTAATATTATAATAATAATTAAAATAATATTTATAATTTATATGTTTTTTTATGTCTTATTATTTTTTATGTCTTATTAAGTACAGTACACACATATTATATAAATAATTTATTCTTAACACCACACAGTAGAGTAGAATTAAAATATATAAAATTTTGGAAATTAATTCAGTTTTTAATGTTTTACAAAATTAAATAATTCTTTGATTTTAAATTATTTGTCACCATTTTATGGTTTCTTTGCTCGAAAAAAAATTGCTTAAAAATATTTTTATTAAATCATTAAAGTAAAATTTAAATTTGTTTATCTTATTTGAGCCATTTAAAATTCAAACTAAAAATCAGAGGATTTCTGTAACATGTCGATAGGCTTCTCAGATGCTTACAAATTATGATTTGTGTAAAATTAATTGCCATAATATGAAATATAATTTTTTAGTTCAAAAATTGACGCAAATTTCTATAAAATTAAATTGATAACACTATTACATATCTAGATGTGTATATATGTATGAATCTATATGTATAAATTTTGGAGTAGAATTTAAAAAAAAAAATATGAAGATTTTCCGCATTTGCTATTAAAATTTTTTATTAAAAAAACAAATATTTTTATAACATAATATGACAAAAACCAATTTCAATTTTTTTTTATTTTATTTTTTTTTTTTTGGCAACTAAAATGGTCATTTTAAGTTATTTATAAATTTTATCAAAAATTAGTGCTGCCTATATTTATTTCACTTAATATTATTTATTTTCATATTTTAGAAGTTAAAAAAAAAAAAAAAATAAATACATACTTCATGAAAATTAAATAAAGTTTATAATGAAAAGTTTTGAAAATTTTTTTTCTTCATTTTTACTTAAAACTTTAAAAATCTATGTTTCTTTCATTATCGCGAAAAATTATATAGAAAATGTTTGAAAGAAAAAGTACAGTCCTTCTTCTTTCAATGAAAACATTTTTGTTAAGTAGTTTAGTATTAATTTTGCTGCTAAAAACATTCCAGATATAATTATGATATTAAATTGCTGGTTTAATCAGGTGAAAATTAAAAGTTATTTCCGCTTAAAATTTTCTTCAATTTTCTTAAGGATGATACGCAATAAAATAAACACTTTGGAAACAAGAAAATAGTACATTTAATAATATATTATCAATAAAATATCAAAGCTATAGGTCCAGTATGACAGTATGATAAAATAAAAGCTATAAAATCATGAATATAGTTATATAAAATCATAGATTGAGGAAATTTTTTTTACAAAAATATAATAAATTTATTTTTAATCCTAGAGGGTAGGTAAGGTTTATGCATGCATACACATACAGAAAAAAAAATGCTAAAAAAAAAAAAAATTCAATAATTTAAATTTTAAATATTGTATAACTAAAGTAAACGTTCAATTTGGAAGTGAAATTTTGAATAATTTCATCATATCATAATAAATAGAGAATTTAAAAAATCGTCACGACAATGTATGAACATGAACATTAAATATATATAGGTACCCAGGTTTATGAGCATATATACATAAAATAGATCTATTCCCTTGTATAATTCATTTTATTGAATATTTATGAATAAATTGAAAATCCAAAATATATACTCATATAAAATATACGTATAAGTATAAAGTATATATAAAAAAAATACAAAAAATATGCTGCATAGGATAATGAATATTATTTTAAAATATATAAAAAGGGAAAAATCTATTGAAAGAGCTCTAGCTTAATATATGAAATTTATTATCAAAATCGAAACATTTTTAACTAATAATTATTCAAAAATTCTACAAATATATTATATTAAAAGATGAACAATTAAATGTAGAACTGAATACAGATAAGTAATTATTGTATTTGGAAATTTGTTCTTTTTTAATTTTTGATTTCAAATTTACGTGTTATAGGACTTTTAAAGCAGCTCTTGTCTAGAATAAGCGTTTCTATCAAAAATTTATTTTTTTCATATCTAGTTACCTAAAGATTCATTTCCAAATAAAATTTCCTCGAAATTAAAAAGAAATTTTTTTTTGTCTTATTAATACTATACTTTCGAAATTTCATAGAATATAAAATATTTTGATCTTTTCATAGAACTATTCTTTCGAATTCCATAAAAAAAAAATTTATATGCTTTATGCAATTTTATTTACATATAAAATTATGTTATAATAATTTAAATTTTTAGACAGAAATATCTTTACCAAACTTAAAATATCAAATGATATAAAAAAAAAGATAAAAAATTATATGTATATATAGAAAATAAAAAAAAACTTTGCAATATCCTTTCATATTGAGAGCAAAGAAAAAATAATACTAAAATAAATTATGTGATATATGATGTGCAAATAGGAAATTGTATCTCTTTTGCATTTATGAATGAATCAATATAAATAGGGACTAAAAGAAATTATTATCTACTAACCATAACCATAAAAAAGAATAGGCATATATGTATATATAAAACTTAATCCTAGATTTTATTATAACTATTATTAAAAATCTTTGGCGCAAAAAATGCATTAAAGTTTTGAAAAAATTCAACGAACCGTATTACAAAAATTGAACTAAAATAAATATTTTATTCGAGTAAAAAAAAACATCCTGAAATAAAAAAAAAAAAAATTTAGAATGCATGTACTATTATATGTATATATACAGTATATATTATTATTATTTATTTATTTTTTATAGCTTTGAACCAGCAATAATAACTTTGCTAGATCTCCCTGAACTAAGCTATGATAAGCTCTACATTATCGCACATATACACAGCTTTATGATGTTAAATATTATACGAAATATTAAAAAGTTTTTATAATAAAGTTCATGGGCTTATTGAAATAAATAAATATTAAAAAAAACGTATATATGTCCATCTAGTCTTCTTATTCAGAAATTAAAATTATCGATAAAAATAAGATTGTACTAATAAAATATTGGTTAAATGTGAAATATTTTTTTCTTTCTTTATTTCAAAAGATAAAGAAATAATATTAATCAAGTTTTAAAATTGTAGTCTAAAAAAAAAAGAAAGCAAAGTCCTGGCCTACAATAGACTGTCTGAGAAGGGACTAAGTACAAGAGATTAATAAATTTACAATAAAAAAAAATTTAATAAATTTGAAAATGCAACATGAATAATAAAATTAATTTTAAATTTTTAGATTCATTAATTTAAAAAAAAAAAGTATCACAAGAATTAAAAGCTAAATAAATTTTACCAATATTTTTTTAATTATAAAATTTATTAAGTAAAAAATATACATATAGTTTTTGTAATATAACTTTTTTAATTAATTAGTCAAGAAAATTCTCTCGAAATGGACTAATTAAATTATTTTAGTTTACATTTCAATTTCTGCATAATGTATCTTCCGGAATAATAAAAAGTATTAAAAAAAAAAAAACATTTAACAAAAATTCATTCAGACCGCGAAGGCAAAATTTATTGTCCTCTTTTCCGTTTTATTATAAATGTATTTTTTATATCCATATTTGCATGTATATTTTTAAACATTTATTCATTTTTTATTTTTTTTTTTTATTTTATTTTATTTTATTTTCATCATTGCATTGATTTTTTCTTTAATCTGCTTGAAAAATATATATATATAAAAAAAAAGCCAAAGGACTTCCATCCCATAGAGGATATGGAATAATATGAATTGTAAAAATAAAATATATTGAATTGAATAGAAAATTTTATAATATAAAAGAGATAAAGTTCACTGGTATATATATGGCAATGCCAATATAATAATTGTTATGTATATCGTACATATATATATATATACCACACTTTGGCCAATATTATAAAGGAATAAATTTTAGAATATGCATTTTTATTATATAAATATTATATGTTGTACATAAATAAAGTATGTATACTTAAACTTTATATTTTTTTTACATACACACAAACATTATAAGACTATTATACGTAAGAATGTATAATATGCAGTACATATTGCAAGGGTATTTTGCACATTCTATTTATTTTTTTTATTTTTTTTGTATTAAAAATATTATACATAATATAGAATGAGTTATATGTTATATGTACAATATTTTTTTTTTAAATAATAAAATAATAAAATAAAAAATATTAAAATAAAAATTACATCTTCTAAATATTTATCTAACGAATTTAGAATGCGATATATATGTGGTTACAGTTAAAAGATTTTGGCGACAAATACTGTAATTACTCAGTAAAGCATTCCAATCAATGACGAAATGTCATTTGAGCCAATAAATTCTTAACATTTATTATTAGTTCGAAAAAAAAAAACGGCTATACACATGTATATTTTACAAAAAAAATTGCTTTTGTCACACCGTCTCTGGCATATTTCCAGGTTTATTTTAAATTGTGATTTATAGAAGGTCGCCTCAAATTAAAACTTTTTGTCTAAAAAAAATTTCATTAATTTTAGTCAAATAATTTTTAACTTTTCCGGAATTTAAAAAAAAAATGTTAAAACTATTTTCCAACAAAATAGAATCTAAAAAATAAATTGTTCTTCCTTATTGGACTGATATCTCTCTGTGAAAAATCTCGGATAAAATTTTCTCCATATACTTAGGCACTCAAATTAAATAGATAAGAATTTTGCAATTTTTTACAAAGACCACAAAGTACCTACTACATATATTAAAAACAGCATGGCAACAACAAAGCCGACTTTAGGTTAAAATTTTCGTCAAGTCCTTCATTTTTTCAAAACTCAATGCGAAGGAGCCATTATTTTTTTTTAATTCTGTAACTAAAATGAAAAATTCAAGCCATAATCATTCTGCTTAAAATATAATGTTTAATGTATATTTGTTTCACGAACAAAGTTTCTAATAAAAATAATCTAAGAATGAAAATAATGTCAAAAGAGAAAACTAATGTATAACTACCATGATGGAAATAACTTAACTTTATTTCTTTTTATGAAATAGTCATTTATTTTGTTTCGTAAAATCACCCAAAAATTGTCAAAAAATATTAAACTATTCGGCATGCCACATCAATATGCGTAACGAAGATAATATTTGAGTTTGAAACCTAAAATTTCTTCATGTGTGTCACAAAGAAAAAAAAAAGTTATGATTTTTACATTTTTTGCAAACTGGTCTTTTTGGAAAACTGAAATTGCATTGTGAAAAATATATTAATCAAAATATATAAGCACAGTCGTCTACTTGTACAATGTATATATACACATAATATAATATAATATAAAACTACATAAGTAAAATGAAACACATAAAACTATACGTACTAGACATGACATTTTGGTATATATTTCATTCCAGACAATGTCATTTTATGCAGAGGATGAAAAGAATGCTACAAAAAATGAATTTATTTCATTTTCTTCTTTTTATTTTTTTTTTTTTTTTGCTACAAAAATCCAGCATGTTTTATAGTCCAATGTCTAAAATTAAATAACGACATAAATTTGAGGAAATTCTCAATTTTAAAGTCTGATTTATTAAATTATTGTATAAAAAAAAAAATTGAATTAAAAAAAATTATATAAAAAGGTCTTTCAAATAAATTAAACATTACGGCATATAAGTTTCCTGAAAGTGCCACCAAACCGGTACATAAATAATTATAATTATATATTTTTATTGTTTAGTAGTGTTGACCTCATCCCATGACATCCCGTATAGTTGGATTCAATTCTAACCATGGCCTTTATTTGTATTTAACAGTCCAATACTTGTTTGGCTCCATATAATAATGTGGCAAACAAGAAATTTATTAAAATATTTTCAATGATGCTGAAGTTCTAGATGGAGGTAGGTAAACGAACGCTGTCCTGAGACTCTCGTGCCTTGCTGTACTATCAATCGTCTAACCACGAGAGATTTTCTGATATTTCTAATTATTTTTATATTAAAATTTAAATACAGTTTGGAAAAGCAGAAACATGAATTCTGCAGTTAGAAATTTCGAGTTACAAAAATTTTAGAAATAAAAGTAATTATTAAAAATATAAAATTCAGTTTTATTAAAAAAAAAAAAAAGGATATTTTTAAACGATGGATGTTTGGACTAAAAAAGTTTTTATGTCGAAAATTTCTGATAAATTCACATGGAAATGATTTTATTTTATTTATTATTATTATTTATTTTATTCTTATAGATAATTATTCAGCATTTATTAAAATTTTATTGATGACTTTCACAGAGCTGAGCTTATATTTCTAAAAGATTAAGTGTTTTGTGGCCTTTTTCACGTTTTACAGCTTTTTAAAGCTATTGATGAATAAAACTCTTAACTATACATAGAAAAAGGAAACTGTAGGAGGAGATGGAAATGAAAGAAACGGAAATATATACATACATCATACGGCAATCGTTATACTAATTAAGATAGTTATTAAAGTTTTATGTACCTGAACCTGAATATGATATTTTTCGGAAAATTTCGTTTTGAATACACTGTCGCATTGTATGCTCGAAATAAAACATTTTTTAAAATTACTATAATTTTATGCAAATATTTGAAAAATTATTATATACCAATATTTTATATTTTAAATTTTTGTTAAAAAATTTAATAATAAAAAAGAAATATTTACATTTAGCCTTATCTAGAAAAAAAAACTTAAATATTTACAAAATTAAAATTATAATTATTATATTTGAAATAAATCCATTTTAATCTTTTAAAGTTCATGTCACGCATTCTTAACGAATTAATTTAACCTAAATCATAATTCTTTTTCCAATTTATCACCACTTTTCAAAAATGTCTCAAAAACTTTCTGTCAGCTATATATAAAAATTTTTTAGTGAACAAATAGTCAAAAATATTTGTATAAATATATAGTTATAGACATTTATATATATATACAAAATTGACACTTTAATCGTATTTTATTTTCTACTCTGGAATAATAATCTTAAGATATCCTTTTTTTATGTTCAAAAAAAAAAGTTCTTCTTTTTTTTTTTTATCTTGCAATTTTTATGAATTTCAACATAACTGAAGATGTTTTACTACCGATATCATCAGAACAAAAAAAAATGTTTCCCAACTTTTACTTGACTTCCGGAATAAAGTGCAGGAATAAAAAATAAAAAAAAAAAAATAAGGGAGAAATGTTTTGTGTTCATTTATATTGGTGATAATAACGATTTATGAGTTTAATTCTGTCAATATATTAAGGTCAAAACGGAGAGGACACTTTTATGCCATTATCTTCACTACATACATATATCCTTTTTTTTTATTCATTCGGTAGAAACTTTTTCTTCTTGTTTATGTATATTAATATTTCAGATGTATATATACATATCTGTCTGTATAAGTCCTTGTTTTGATTGTCCTTTTTCAACAGGATAATGGAATAAATATTTTAAGCTTTTCAGTATAGTTCATGTACAAATATAAAATAGCACAATAGAAACAAGTTTTTGTGTCAAAACTTCAAGTTTAGAATAGAAACAGGAAAAAAAAATATTTATATTCACATAAATTTTTATATATATATTATATAGTATATTACGTATTTTAGTTTTTGTGACACAAAATTTTAAAAATAAAGTTAATATTTATGATTTCAATGTTAACAAAAAAAAATATTTATCTAGTTCTAGTGAACTTATGGTAGAACTAAAAGATTGATTTGAAATTAAATTAGTCATTTACGAAAAATTAAAATTAAATTCACACCAAAAATCTTATTCTTCGTCTCTAAACTTATCCGGATCTATAACTAAAAGATTAAATTTATTATGACGATGACTATGTCATAATGTAAGCCAAATATATAGCCAAGAAAATTAGGTGTTAGTTTTTTATTTTAACAATTCTTAATGCTTAACAATTAACAAATTT
The DNA here is from genome assembly GCA_964007475.1 of Hybos culiciformis. Lineage (NCBI taxonomy): Eukaryota > Metazoa > Arthropoda > Insecta > Diptera > Hybotidae > Hybos > Hybos culiciformis. Next base: position 12,468,804 of record OZ023273.1, read on the forward strand.
AAATATGAATTTATTATTTTACCTTATTGTACTTTTTTATTCAAAACTTAGATCATAGTTGAATTTATAGATCTTTGTTTTGTAACGTTCTTTTTAACGAGGGCAATTTATTTATTTTTTTTTACATTTAATTACATTTTACTTCATAAGTTTAGGTTTTAAGCATAGATTAAGAATACAGATGTATTCTTAATCTATGGTTTTAAGTTAACGATCTCTAAATTACTTATAAAATTATTTAGCACAAGCTTTAAATTTTAATTAAACTTCATAATTTTAATTATATATAAAACCAACAGTGTTTGCATATGTTCCGCAGTAATGTTTAAAATTAAAAAAAAAATACATTTACACGTTTGATGTATAAGGGATATATTTTTTAATAATTTATCAAAGCTTAATAAAATATTATAGAAAAAAAAAAGACGAATAATTATTTTTTTTACCAATGTTGTTGAATAAACAGAATTTGTTTGAACTAAGCAATAATTATGAGAAAAAAAAATTGAATCTTTCCACCTTGATGAAAATATTAAAAAATAAAAAAAAATATTTTTATAAATAAAAAAGTTAATAATTTTTCCACAAATCATTCGAAATTCTTTCAAGTTCACAAAACAAGTATTTTTTTTTACTTAAATATCAATTTATTTTATGGTTAACCGAAATCTGTCATGATTTTTAATGAAATATTTTTATCAAAAAATAAATGAATCAGTATTTTTAATTATTTATAAATAAATGGTAATTTTGGTCTTTATTCTTGTCATTTTATCACCTCAATAAAAATTTTGATATTTTTTTTTTATATACAATTCATTTTTTTATTTTTTTTTTTTTTTTTGATAAATTGATAGTAATGAAATGACAATTTAGAATTTTGCGAATTCTTAAAAAAGATTAAAGAAAAATGTATAGGTAATAATATTAAAAAAAAAAAATAATAAAAATGATTAATTAAATTTATTTGAAAAGATATAAAAATTGTACAAAATAATCACTTTCAATTTTATTAAATATATAGGTACGTTATTCTTTTATTCAAAATTCAAAGTCATCATCACCATATATATTCATCAACTTCTATAGAACAAATTATGATTGTGATTTTACCATGTTCAGGATAAATGAAACGATATGGTCATAGAGAATTATAATGTTATTACTAAAACGATATTTTTCATAAATCCTAACGCACAACTAAAGAGTTTCAGTATCTCAATGTATATTTTTGATTAACTTAGTGATCGAAAAATTATTTGATACAATTTTAATATAAAAAAAACCATCAATTCCAACAAATTCTAACTTTATTTTAGAAATATTAGACTATGATATTTTCAGCCTTCTTTTGTTATGACACATCATTATCTAAAACGATTTATTGAGAATTTTGATTCAGTTAAGATAAATACTAATATTAATATACATACCTACTAATAAAAAATATTTCGCAATTTGGGTCAACATAATTTACGCATTATCAGCTAAGAATTAATTTATAATCATCATACAACTTTTTTTGAGAACGCAATAACTGGTGGTGATTAGCTCCATATTGCACAGATTTTATTTCAATTCACGCACATTTTTACAAATACTATCAAATGGAGCTAAACTATCGTTATTTTTCATACTAAAAAGTTACATGAAATCATCCCTCTGCCTAGGTATATTTCTCTGTGTAATTATGTAAGTTAAGAACTTAAATTAAAATTTTTAAACTAACAATAATTTTATAGCAATTAATAAACTATTAAATACTCATAAATATATTTAAAAAACACATAGAACAAAAAATAAAATTCTTTACATGAATGGAAATTAAAAAACTTAATTAATCGCAAAATAAATAGTGCTTGTACCTTTGGTTAAAAAAAAAAAAAGGAAAAAAAAAAAAGGTTTTCAATAATTATTAAAAGTTTTTCACTTTACCTAAAAGATATTTCAAATCATTTTTTAAACTGCAATTATAAAATATTGTTTTCAACAGATTACAGCAAAAAAAAGAAAAAAAAATGTTTTATTCAAAACTTTAAAAATGTTATTTGATTGGCATATTAAAAAGTATTTTACCAATTTATATGGGTTTATTTAAACAAAAACCAATTAAAACAAAACGATTTTCTGGTTGTTCAGAAATAAAATAAAACCAAAATGAATTTTTTATTTCTTTTTTTCTATTATTCCTGGGGTATTTCACTAATTGCTTTGAATTTTTTTTTTTCTTTCTTTCTTTAAAAAAAAATTAAGCCTAGTTCATGGTATAAATATCTGTTAAAACTTTGTTTCAGCTCAATATCTTCGAAGTAATGGAGGCTTTATTAAGCAGCGTGCATTTTGTATGTTAAAGAAACAAATTTAAATATATTATAGTTTTCCAGTTAGAATTGTTGAACTATAATTCTAATAATTTTTATTTGGTTTGAACTTTAAAATAGTAATGAGCTGCAAAATTTTCAATTCATGGCCAATGTTTTCGTTAAAAAAAAGTATTCATCAACGTGCAGAGATTTTCACTTTCCATATAAGTATTGAAAAATAAAAATATTCGTTTTTCAATGGAATGTTAAAAATTGAATCGCTTTAATGTTTTTAGGAAACGGTTTTCATTGCAAACTATTATCGGAGGCATTTCATATTTTTGAATAAAACCAAGTGAAAATAATGATTAGAAACTTATAGCTGTTGTAGAGGCCAACTAATAAGTCTGCGTTGTAATCTCAAATAAAGATTCAATGATTCAATGACAATATTAATCTGAAGGAAACAATTGTACAATTTCAATATGAAATCAGTTTTGAGATGTTTTATTCAATATTTTTAATATTTTGGTACATACAAATATAAAATTATTGTTTGTTATACATATTCAGCATCCTCATCATTCTTAACAAATAAATGATTAATAACGTCAAAGTATTTGTTTCGGTGCCAATTTTTTGTAATAAATATTTTATCTATTTATAATACTTTTTTAAATGCCGATTATGTTGAGAAACACATTTCTAACTTAACATTAATTGAAATTTATCAGGCAAAAAGCAAATCAATTTAAAAATTTTATTGAAACTTTAACTTCAATAACTAAAATATAGTTCAATTGCGAAATTCGAAAAACTTTTTTTTTTACTTATAAATGTATTCATGTACACATATGTATATTAAAAACAGAGGTTTATGCCAATACATATCATTTAAAAATCGCTTTTATTTTTAAAATTCTATACAAATAAAGGAATGGAAAATAAATTTCACTTGAAGTACTATAATTTCCTTTCAATACTGATTATTTAAATACGAAAGATATATTACCAATCTGAGAAATTTAAAATTCTTTTTTCATCAAATACACATCAACGACTATAACGATGGTTATTTCTGTAATTTATATTGTGTGTATTAAAATTAACATATATTTACTATACATATTGCATACACAGATTGTATACATTATGGCAATAAAAAATTAATTTCACGATGATTAAATTAAGTGAAAAAAAAATTAATTTGCAGAAAAATGATCCTTATGATTTATTAGTGTAAAAGCCATTCAACTATATTATAATCATTGCATAATAGGACATTTATTCATACCTTATGACCTCACCTTACAAATTGCGAACGTTAGGTATAACTTAAGACTTTACAAAAAACATGTTTCTTAGAGATTTTGATTCAGAAGTTCTATTAGATAGTTTTGTTCTCTTTTTTCCTTGCTTTCGAAATATTACATTAAATTTATATCTATTGAGAAAAATAGAGTAGACAAAGTCATAACATTTTTTAAAATATGAAACTATTAATAAATATGGCATAAAAGTTCATTTAGTACTACTGAAATGCAAACATCCACGCAAAATGAACGAAAATTTTCTACAGCTTGGGAAACTTAAAGATTTTAAATTGTCTTTGTCTAACAGTTTTTTGATTATTTATTATTTATTATGCTACAATATATTATATATTATAAACTAAACTCAAGATATAAAGTGTTTGGTGTTCGCCCGATATTTTGGTTGATATTTCTGGCCCTAACGATATATACCTTAACCTAAATGCGACCAACTCATTTTATTTTTTTTTTCAAGGATTAATTTCATTCTTCCGTACTAAATATTTTTTTAAATACATGCATATATTTCCATAAGTTTTATTAAAATTCGTGTAATTTGTATATACAAGTAATTCCTTCATTTTTTTTTAATTATTTTTAAGTAATGAATTGTTTACTAGGGTTTTGAGTTTTTATTATTTTTGTATTATTTAAAAAACCATACAGTTATTTGTTATTTAATTCAAATACGTTTTTAGGCTTATTCGAGTATAAGAGCTAACAGAAAATCTATCGAAAAATAAAAACCTTTATGAAAGAGGAATATAAATATTCACATAAGTATTAAATACATATTTTTTTTTTTTTATTTTATTTAAATTTAATTATATACTTATTTTGATAATAAAAATTTATGGTTAATTTACATTTTGGTTCTACGAACAATTTGTAGTTTGAAAATTCAAATACCCACTAAATCCGTCTTGAAAAGAATTACTTATTAAAAAGAAAACAATTTTAATTATTTAAGATAATAAATTGATTTGCTTTTTACACGAATTCCATATCTAGGTTTTTTTTCTTTTCCCCTTTCTTTTTTTTTTTGTCAAATTCCTTCAGAATTATGTATATTATTATATACCTATGATAAAAATCTTTGTGAAATATAATTGGGGGTTCTTGACAGTTTTCTTTTTTCATCAAAACAAAAAAAAAATTTTTTTTTTCTCTGTTTTTTGTTTAAGAACCCTTCAAGATATAAATATTTTAATTTTGCATCTCAAAAAAATGAAAAAAAAAATTCTGCACACATAAAACTTTATTTTTAGAAAAAAAATATTTAGTTTATATCCGAGACTTTATATACTTGAATTACATAATAAGAGCCTTAAGTGTACATAAAACACTTGACCTGCAATAAAGTTTAATCATCGTAATTACAAAAAAAAAAATGTTTTGTCTAATTATAAAAAAAAATATCTGTTTCATATTTATTTATGTTTAAAAAAAAAAAATGAAATAATTAAAAAAAAAAAATAAATTTTGTTATTTCAATTTTAATATGTTTTAATAACGATATAAGTTTGCTGACATGACGTTTAAAAAAAAAAATTCTTCTATGTAGAAAAGCATACTTCAAGTATGAAAAAAAAATATTTATTTATTTATTTTTTTTTTTTTACAAAAATGAGTTTATTGTTTTCTGTTATAGAAAATAAAATTGTTTTTTTTTTTTTTCATATTTTTTATGTGTTTCAAACACAAATTACATATAATGTACCTATATATATATTTTTTTCTTTTCATTATATTAATAAAAAAAATTTTTAACATAAAAATAATGTAATTTCATGTAATTTACCTTGTTTTGGTGTACTGCAATTACTCAATTGCTGAGGACTTTGCTGTTGTGAATTTATTTGATATTGCTGTTGCGATTGTTGTTGATTGTTTTGATATTGATATTGTTGTTGTTGCTGTTGTTGCTGCTGCTGCTGCTGCTGCTGAATACTTTGTTGTGAATTAATATTTTGCGAATGCTGATGATGTTGTTGCTGCTGCTGCTGCAAATGTGATTGATGTATTGCCAATAATTTTGCCTCATAGGGTTTATGAGTTGGTGGAGGACCTCCATTTGTTAGAGGTTGATTACTTAATGCAACAGTAGCTGCTGGCATCATAAGTGTTGGCATTGCTAACATTTTTTTAAAATAAATTTTGATTTTTTTTTTGTTTAATTATTTTTAATTTTTTTATTTGATTTTGTTTTTATTTGTAAAATGCTTAAATTTATTATTTTATATTTATTATAATTTCTCTGGTTATTATAGATGGCTTGATTTCAAAAAATAAAAATTCTGGTTTAACACCAATTTGTGGAATGATAGTAAAGTATGTGTAAAGAATAATTTTATTTTGGTAAAATTCGTTGATTCGAAATGCAGAAAACGAAAAATAAAAAATTGAGAAATAAAATAATTATGAAAATTTTCAAAAGATTTTCGTTGATATTTTTTTAAACTTTTATTACAATTTCTTTTTTATGCTTAAGAATTTTTCAAATTTTTATATAGAATAAAATTAATGTATTTGTTTTCAACAGGATTAAATTAGATTTAAAAATGAAACCCAGAAAATGAGGAAAAAAGGAAATAATTTTTCTTTTTTGGTTTTTTTTTTTTCAAATGAAATGAATCAAATATGTTTTTTTTTTAATTATTTTTTTTTTTGTTTATCACAGTAAGTATAATTTAATTTTAATTTTTTTCAAACAAATTTTTATTAAAATATTTTTTGTTTACTTAAGTTTTTTTTTCTTGTCTTGTTGTTTTTAATTTGTTTATTTTCTTTTTTATTTAAATAATGTTTCTCATTATTATTTACTCATTGATTATTGTTTTCAGATTTCTATTAATGTCAAATTAGTAAACAATGTTTTTTTTAATATGTTTTTTTTTATCATAAAAGAAGTATATTTTTAGACCGATTATGTATTTTTGTTTTTTTTTTTTTTTCAATTTTGAAATGGAAAAATATTTAACAAAAAAAATAAATAAATGAATTTTAACAAATTATTTTGTTATTTCGAACAAACTTAACAAATGAGAATTGTCAAATTTTCTAGCGACTGACATTTACAAAAATAAGCAATTCTTTAATAGACTTTCAAAAATTTTAGAAAATTTTAGAAAAAAGTTTTTTTTTTTTAACAAATTTTTTAATTTTTATTTTATTTGTTTTTTTTTTTTTCAGTAAAAATCAATTTAAATGGAAATTTTTAACTCCTTCTGTTTGCTACTAATTAAAAATATATAGTAATAAGGTTTTTTCTTTTTTATAAAATTATATAATCTTGATTTAAAAATTTTTTTTGTATTAATTGAATCTTTTAGCAAATTTTTCCTTTTTTTGATTATACAAGATGATTAATTTAATAAAAACTATATATTTTCTTTTCTTTTTTTGTTTTATTTACATTTGTAAGAAAAATCTTTTTTTCATATAAATATATTTTTTTTCTAACTTAAAAAAATCTTTTTGGTAAAAATATTTATATATTTATATATATAAATAAATAAAAGAGGAATATATATATTAATATATATTTTAAATATATAAAAAATGAAAATTACACTAAATAAGCAAAAAAAAATTAAATTATTTCTTTGTGGTTTCCTTTTTTTTTTTTTCTTGTCTATACAAAAATAAAAAAAAAATTAAATTCCTTTTTTCTATGTGAATATTGGTTGTTGTTGTTGTTCTATGTTTTGGAAAAAAAAAATTCGAAAAAATTAATATCCTTTCATAACGAGATCGAAATTCTAACTGAAATTTTGAACGTAAATTTTCTTCTATAAAAGTTCAGAAATAAAATAAAAAAATAATATATATTTTTTTACTTTTTTTGTTTTTTTTTTACATTCAAGGAAATTATATAAAAGGAATTGTTGGCGAAAAAAAAATTAAAATTTTTTTTTTGTTGACAAAACGTTTTTCCTTTTTTAAAGGAAAATTGCATTTCAGTTTTACAAAGAATCTCTGAGTTCGGATGAAAAGCTTTTAATTTGGAAAAAAAAATGTTTATAAATCTGAGAATGTGAAAACTTTGACAGACATAGAGAATATTTCTCATTTTAATTATTCGAGAAAGAAAAAAAAATTAAATTATAGAGATTAAATGAAATTTTCACGCAAATGCGGATAAAAAGGAAAAGCTGAATTTTCGAAAAAATAGAAAAAAAAAATTGTGAGATTGAAAATTTACGATAAAAAAATGTTCTCTCTATTTTCTCTCTGTTATTATAATTTGTTGAAGAGAAAATTTTTTTTTGTTTATTATTATTATTGTTTATTTTTCATTTTTCTTCTTTTTTTTTTCTATTTTCCCTCAAATTTTCTTGAACAAAGGATTTCGGACTAGAAAATGAGAAATGGATGAAAATATGAAAGAAAGAAATCACACAAAAAAACAGAAAAAAGAATAACAAAAAAGAAAAAAAAACTTTTGATTCTACATTTCCGCAAACAAAGAAAAGTAATAACTGAAAATAAAAACGTATTTATTTGTAACACACATATCGCTTATTGCTTTTATTAGAAAATGTCCTTGACAGTCCATTTGGCGACGCCTTTAATTCGACACCATACCATAAAATATAACAAGTTTTTATATATGGAGAATATTATATATATATATATAAATATATAAAACTGTGCTAAATTGGCGTGCAAAAATTATAAGTTTTTATTTTCATTTTTTTCATTGTAATAAAAAAAAATACATTTTTTTTTTACAAAGCGAACAAAATACACTTTTATTGCATTTACATATGTCGTATAATATATTAATTTAACCTAATCGAGTTTTTAAATATAAAAAACAAATTGATAGACAAAGGTAAAATGTCTCAAATGAGCATTTGAAAAAAAATGAATTCCATCATTGAAATCTTAGCCTAATCATTTTTGACATAAAATAATAAAAAGTTCTTTGCAATTTTCCAATTTATTTATTTGTGTTTATGAGATCTTTTAATTAATTAAAACTATAATTGTGTTCCACTTTAAAGCGTTTACTTATTTTTTACATATTATTATTTATATTTAAATTTTTTAATTAAATAAAATAATATTATTTCTTTCTTGTGCATTTGTAAGCGAAGCTAAGCTAAATTCAGATCAGCGAGCTTATTATTAGCGCACTCGATATTTATATTATATTTATATTTTATTTTGATATAGGTATACGCATTTTTACATTTTAATTCCCAAAATTAATATTGTAGTTCAGAATTTAATATGTTAATTTTTGGTGAGGGTGTTACATTTCAAAATTTTCGTATTTCAATTAATATTATTAATACCAAACGTACAGACGATGGTCAAGTAATATTTGTAAGTAATTCATTCAATGTAAGCAATATAATTCAAGTGTATCTATGTACAAGAATGATTATTAAATATTTGTGTAATTTGAATAGACAGAATAAGTTGTTATATATTTTAAACATCCTTAATTATCTTTATAATTTCTATTAAAAAATATTACGGATGATATAAGGAAACTATGTTTATCAAAATTGATATTATTCCAATTTTTTGTTAAAATTCCACAAACAATGATCAAGCAATCAAAGATTCTTAAAGTCCTTAGCTAATAAACTAATTCAATATTTTCTTGCTATAATTTTACTTCTAAACTATAGTATTATTCCTATTAAAAAGTTTCATTGCAATTTAGGATAGGAATAAAAAAAAAAATCAATTTCTTTGAATAAACTATATAACAAGACATTTAGAGTTGAAAAATTTTAATTTTAAGCCAAATACATACATATATATTGTACTTAACCGGATATGAGGAAAAAAAACTACATATATATATAAAAATAATGCGTATAAGAAAAATGTCAAGAACTTTTTACCCTTTTTGTTAGTCGTTTTATTTTCACTCAAATTGTAGAAATTATCGAATAAGGGAAAAAGGATCAAAGTAGTATAGTGACCCGCATTTAATTTTTTTTCTTTCGAATAAAATAAATAAAAAAAAAAACCTAAGAAAATTTTTGTTTTTCATATATACCAACTTAATGTCTTTATACTTTTTCGAAGTGACAAACAAATTGGCATAAAAAGTAGTAACTTTATAAAAACACTGTAAGAAAATGTATATCTATATTTAATAGAATTAAATTTTTAGAATTCTATGTAGCATAAATTAAGATAGCAAATAAAATTTAATATTTAATGTCTGTCATTGTGAAGTTTCTTCTTAAATAAAGCCTTAAAAAAAGATTAATATTGAACCGCTTTGTTAATGTGCAATCGTTTTTAATCTATATGTCTGCAAAGCCTTAAAATATAATAATTTGACAGTTTATTAAGTAAAGCACTTCACCGACTAATGCAAAAAAGAATATACCTTTGAATTGTACATATATTATATGTATGTATATATTATCTATATTCAACGGATCAAGTTCTTCTAGATCCAAAACATTTTCTGGTTATGTTAGAATGCGAAACAATTTTCAAAATATCCATATGACGTGACCTTTAAATTAATATATATCAAAATAGTCAATTGGGATTTAATTTCAGGTGTATAGAATTATATGTACAAATAACATCAGAATACCAAAAACAAATACAGCTTCCAATATTGCAGGAAAAAAAAATTACATAGCTTGGTTGGCATAATAAAAAACTAAGGTAATAATTAGTTTTAAAATTAATTTATATAAAGAAAAAAAAAGGAAAATTCCTTTTCATATAACACAGATGTCTTGACAACCAAATTTAAGCGAATGTTTTAATCCAGGTACTCAATTGCAACATATATACTTTTTGCTTCGAAATATTAATTTTTCGTTTTGACAAAAAAAATAAATATATAATTTTATTTTATTAAATAGAATGGTAAAAAAAAGGGAACATTATCGTAAATTTTTATATATTAAAAGTGTGTAAGCTTTTTGTGGTTAATGGTGTATTACTTTAAATTTTAATATATGCAGTATAGAAAATTTAATTGAATATTTACAAAAAAAAAAAAAAAACAATACATATAATATTCTATATACATATAATACTTGCAAATACATACATTTATATTAAATACATTGTAGTATGAAAATTTTAATACATATTCCTTAACATTATTATGTAAATATGTTAAAGGAATGGGAAAAATGAAAGAAAAAGAGAGTTAAATTAAGATATTTAAACTTTGCTTTTCTTACAAAAAAATATGTTTATATATATTTATATACAAAAATTATTTTTTTCCATTTTTAGAATAACATTTTGTTCTATAAGTTCATAACATTTATATGTAATATATTCCTGCGTGTAAGAAAATAAAATTTGACCCTTATTTGAAATTTTATCTTCGGTTGACAACAAGGTTAATGTATGCTACTACTTTTTTTTGTATAGGTAGAATATATACATATTAATTTAACAATATATAATTTAATTAAAAAATTTAATTATTTTTAAGGATCACTTTTATGTTATTCTATAATATTAACTTAGTCCAAATATGTTTTAAAAAAAAAACTTATAATTTGTTTTTAAGTTTTATTATTCATATATATCTTCGTAATGGTATATTATAATGCATAAAGTGTAAATGGAATGCAGAGAAAAACTACTAAATTCACACCGAAAGAAAATAAGGTTCTAATGTCCATTTTAGATAGTTTTATGTTTAGAATTAATTTGCTTTAATCTTCATTATATTAAAAATAATATTTGAAAATCTAAATTTTAATATAAAGTTTTTGAATTGTAAACTTAGATATAAATTTCTTCAGCCAATTTTATATTTCGTTTATATATAAACGTAATATCGTCTGCTGAGAAATGAAACAACTTATGACATTTATACGTCATTATTTGACAATAGCACCATTCGATTCCTCGTACTCGATTTTATAAGTACAACTACTTTGCAATATTCTTAATGTTGATTAAAATGTGTTTTTTAGATGAAAATTGTACGCTACTTGATATTTTTTCATACGTTTTTTTTAATTTTCAAATCTTTAAATTTAAATTACTCGAAACTATACTTTTCATTATACGTTATTTCATTTCTGAGCAGGCGATATATAAAAGTAATATTATCCATTCACAGGTAGTTTCTCGTATGTATGAAATTTTTTCTCTAAATTTACTCAAATGCAGAACCTCGTCATAAAATTGAATTAAGTTTAAAAAAAAAAAATAATATATATGTATGCTCGTTAATTTAACTAGAATTCATTGAATTTATTTAGAAGTCTTTTGATATTCTCATTCAAAAGTCAACTCAATTTTAAACGAATTATTAATGCAATTTTTAATGCTCAACAAAAAATAATCTGAATTTATGTTATATATACATTACAACAACAACAAAAAAGGGTAAATTTAATTGACATAGCGAAATGTGAATGATTTTAAAAAGCTAATTAATATAAAAATAAATTGCTTTGTAAAAATAATTTCAAAAAATTTTCACTGTAGTTTGAAAAATGCCATATGTTTTTGACTGATATGTGTGTTGTAAATCACTCATTTGGAAATATTTATACATTACAAATTTAACATAAATAATAGTGTAAAAATAATACATAAAAGTAATATAATATTTCGTTGATAGTACTTAAAACGAGTAAATTTATGAATTTGAAATTTTAACTTTCATCCATTTGAAAAAAAAAAAAAAAATAATTAAATTTTTTTTTTTTTCCTCAAGCATCGAATATCAAGCGCTACTCACTGCGCCACTCAAAAGTTTTCCAAACTATATTATTTCTATATAACATTTTTTTATCTTTTCTGGTTCTTCATTTCCTTTTATAAAAAAATTAAGTTAAGCCTGTAATAATTAAAATAATTATAATATTCATATTCAAATGTCAAAAAAAAAAATTATCTCCATAATTATGTATGTAGTTTTATATGTACTTATTCTTATATATAAAAAGAGAAATACCGTCAAATTAAGATGACATAGACAACCTGAGTTTCTTCTTTTAGTTACACAAAATTTTCTTTTCATCTTTTAACTAACTAAATTAAAAATTACATAGAATTATTTTATTCTATATATACCATAAAAACTCGCACCACATAAAAGCAAAAAAAAAATATGATAGCAACCAGTGGTGGGTGATAAATAAAAAGAAAACCATTAATTTTATTATAATAATTCTTTAAAAAAAAAACTAAAAATAAATAAATAAATAACAACATTGTAACATGTATCCATATTTATATGTATTATATATAAATACATATATATACGTCTTTAAAAAATAGGGAAAAACAAAGCTAATTTCTCATTCATTTTTATCTGTAAATTAAGTTTTTGAAATAAAAATGAATGACTTTTAAATATGTCATTTTATTTAATGTTCTATTTCTTCAGAAAAATCCATATAATTGTGGAAAAGTTGAAGAAAACTTTTATTTTATTTTTATTTTATTTTTTTTTATTATTTATTTTTCTTTGACTTTATTTTTGTTAGTTTGATTCCAAACTCAATAAAAAATAAAAAAAAAAATAAATTTTTTTAACAATAAAAAAAAAAATTTAGATAATTTTTTTTCATAGTGTGATGAATAAATTTCTTAGGGTGAAAAATAACATAAAAACACAATAAAACTAATTCCATTAATCATTATGTGTGTTAACGTAATGAATTTTATATAAAATATGTCTTTCACAAACAAAATAACACAAGAGAAAATAATATAATATAAAAATAAAAAAAAATTAATGAAAACAATAACAAAGTTTTTACATAAGTAGTATTTTTCAAATAAAAGGTGATAAATGATGAAAAAATGTCAGCTCGTTATGGAGCCTACCTTTCAAAAAAATATAAAAAAAAAAACTTTTCTAACCAAAAAAAAAAAACTACGAACCAAAATTGAAAATGTTTCAACACGCCTTTAATAACATAAAAAAAAAATATATATATATATATATATTTTTGATGATGAAGATGGTCAAAATAATTTTCACATTAATAGATTTTTCTTAAAGTTTTATAAAGTGTTTTTAAAAATAAAATAGCTACTAAAAAAATAACAACCACTTGGATAATTGTTTAATTTAACACACAGAGGAATAATTTCATACAACTTTTTTAGTATGTCGTTCAGCTCCATTTAATAGTATTTCTCAAAATGTGAGTAAATTAAAACAAAACCAATGCAATACTTTGAAATGAAGCTAATGAAATTATTCATATTATATTTGTCTCTGATTTAAATAAACAAAACTATTAAATATCTGGGAAGATTTCAGTGGAACTTCTAAAACGGCAATTTTCAGCTTTTGACTTGTTTCTATTATATTTTTAAAATAAATGCCAACAACAGATTTATAGGATTTATAGTTAACATTCTCATACACTGGTTTTCAAAGTTACGACAGTGTTCTTCTCAGGATGCGCTTTGTACTTATACATGCATGTGCGTGCGAAAATAATGAACTAAAGTGATAATAGTATTATCATTTAATATATACCGTCTAATTTCCTTTAATTTTCAAACATAATTCTACACATAAATGCGTGTAATTGCTAATCTGAGTTAATAAATTACTCTTGGTTTGCAATGACTTGAAATTTAGGTTTTTGTATTTATCAGGTAAATTTAAATTAAATTTAAAAGAAAAACAAGAGTTTATTTTTATTTATAACAAAATCCAAAAAAAAAAAAATTTAAAGTAAAATTTAATAAATATAGAAAAATTCTATCCCGAAATTATCCTATATTTTTTTGTTTTTCTTTTTTTCAGTTTTAAATCTTTATTTTATTTTATTATATCTTTCATTTTTTTTTTTTTTGTTTTTTTAATATATTTATGTATATATGTTCCCAGGTGTCTAAAAAATTGTTTTTCAACATTTATATAAAAAAAAAAAAAAAAAATTAACAACACCATATCAGGATTATATATGTTTTCTTATAAATTTCTTGACACACGTAAAGATTAAATAAAAATTGACTTTATTTTTTAACAAATTTTTTTATTTTTTATTTGTCAGCAAAAAAATCTTTTTAAATTTTTTTTATTTTTTTTTCATATATATAAATATAATATTATTATAAATATAACAAGATATACAGCACACACATATTATATTTTTATGGTTTTTTAATAAAAACAAAAAGTGAATGATCCATTTTATGTAAATGGACAAGAAAAATGGATTTACAAAATTTTATTACATCTTAAAATATACCTATTTGTGTGTAAAGTAGATGAGATAAAAAAAAATAGATTGAGGATTTCTGGAAATTTTAAATAAGATATTACATGAATAAATGGAATAAGAAAAGAATATTATTTATCATACATTTTGCTTACATTTACGTGAACATATATAAATAAAATAATAAAATATATTTACATTATTTTTATTTAAGTCGAAAATGAATAAAAATTTTCTTGAATCATATGAAATTAAAAAATAAGTTTTGTAATTTATGATTTCACTGCGACATAGCATACGTTCCACAAACAGACAATAACTTTTTTTTATTCTCTCTGAAGTCACGACTCACGATAGTAAAAGAAAATCAAGGTTAATATAAATGTATATTTAAAAATTTGATCTATATTTATATATTGTGTTGCAATTTTTTATCCAAGGATATTAATTAAAAAGAAATTATGTAATGAAAAAAAATTGCAACAATAATGGATCATAAGTTGTAGGTAGTTAGTTAAAAAACTAAAAACATAATATAATTTGATTAATTCATTTAGCAAGATGTCTCTTTCGAATTCTTAAAACAACACAAACACTTAATTCAAGTGAGACAAATTGAAAAATTGACACAAATTCCAGTCCGAGGTGGAAATCGAACCCACGACCGAACACGCCGTAGGATAATGGCAATACCTCTACACCATGACGGCCGACGAAGGAATGTTTTAAAAATAATTAAGGATTGCCATTATAAGTTGTATATATCAGCTTGTATGTATTATAAACAGCGTTTAGGTGATAATAATAATCATTTAAAATTCAAAATCTTAATCCATGAAAAAAAAAAAAAAAAGAATAAACAAATACTTAACCCAATAGAAGTATATAATAAATGAAACTTAGCTATATGTATTTAAGTTAGATTATAGATATAAACACATATATTTTTTGCATATGTAAAATGTACACTATATACATATATTTTGTCAACAAAAATTCAGTTATATTCATATCCTATACTTTTAATTAATATATCATAAGGTAATGCAAAACTAAAATGTATAAACATTTTTTATTTATTTTTTTTTTTTTTTTTAAATTTCTCAAGTTATTCTTGAAACGTATCAAGTATAAGAGAAAAAAAAATATATGTATATAGGTATATTATACAATATGTATAAATGAAAATTTCAATATTTCTGTTAGAAAATTCATTCAAATAAATATTTTAAAAGAAAATTTATGCTGCTTTTAAAAAAGAAAATAAAAAAAATTATAAATAAAAACATTATATGGATATTATTATTATTATTATATGTACAAATAACAAACATCTATATAAAATACATACATATATATATATATATATATATGATATATTTATATATTTTTTTTTATTCGTTAATATTTCTTAAAGCTTTTATGCACGCCATTATATTTGAAGTGCCACTACCTATATGTTGTATACAAAAGTATATATTATACACATATATTTATATATACCGTTTTTACCTACATTTATAAAAAAAAAGTGATGTGGTGCTGTACTATTATTTTTTTATGGTTGATTTTTATCGCAAAATCTATAAAGTAAAAATATATAAACAAGTACAATGTACATATGTATGTAAAAACAAGATACATTAAAAATAAAAAATAAAAAATAGTGTAAAATACAGTGACTTTTATAAAATATTTTTATTTTGTGTTCCAAAAGATATTCACCAACAAATTATATGTTTAATAGTAAAATAAGGGAATTATATAAATATTATTATTATCTTAAAAATAATGTACAAAAAAAAATTTTTTTCAATATGACATTTAGTTTTATTCGATTATTACATAGAGTCTTAATTTTAGTTAAAACAAAGATTTTTACATAGATAGTTATTACAATTTTCATCATATTAACGATTATACACATAATTATGTATTTATTTATTATATGCTATAATTTTTTTTTTAATGAAATCGTTTTCTAATATAATTATGATCAAATTTTGATATTAATTTCTCAGCAACTAGATAAATAAGGTTTAAGCGTAGTTATATCTTGAGGAAATAATAAAAATAGTTTTCTTTAATTTTTGTAAATAAAAAAATTAAAACAAAAAAATTATTAAAGAATACAATTTTAATTGTTCCCTCAAGATAATAACTGCTTAACGCAAAGAAAAAATAGACTAACATAAGAGATGACAGTTAATGAAATCATAAAATAACAATAGACAAATAGTTTACTCAAATCATCTTAAACTTAAATAGGAGTATTAATTTTATTTTTTTTACATAAATTGCTGAATGAAAGATTGCAATTTTTTTTTATCACTATAACATTCATTGTCCACATCATGGCGCTAATAAACATATCAATATTATCTATAATCACAACAACATTATATGCACCTCACTTATAATAATAACTATCTTCCATATGGTAATTGAATTATAATTATATATTGGATTAATATTTCCTTCATTCTTTTCAATCAAAAATATTATTTATATATGTATATATATAAATATTTATAAATAAAGGACAGGCAGGTTAAAATAAAACACTTTGTAAAAAATTTTTATCATAAAATATTATTATGTTCTATCTGTAAATGTATATTAAATGCAGAATTATTTTGCATGTGATACATTTCTTTTTATGAATAATTTATTTTTTAATGATTTATACCTGTTAATATGAAAATATTTAAAAGAGTTTGTCTACATTATGTTTAGCAGAATATATAATTTTTTATTTTTTTTTCTTTGAAATAATATTTATTTATTTTTTTTTTTCCATAAAGGAAAAGGATTTGAAAATTTTCAATTTTTAAGAGAAAATAAAATTATTTCTAGTACCTAAATCATTTAAAAATATATATATATTTATATATATATATATATATATATATATATATATATATATATATATATATATATATATATATATTTTATAATTAAATTGCTCTTAACACGAATTCGATTCATTGCATCAAAAATGCATTAAAAAAAAAATATGTTTTTTTATATAATTTCATTAATACACGATGAATGCTAAAGATTAATATCTTTATTATATATATTTTTTAACTGTTTTTAAAGAGTTTACGATGTATTTATGTATTTTTAAACATAAATATAAAAAATCAAAATTTGCTTTCGAATAAAAAATTAATGTTTCGCTTATCTATTTCTAAATTAAACCTTTTTGAATATTTTAGGTGCGCTGTTAAAACTACGTTATCATTTAAATTTGATATTATTCATAAAAATTAATAGCTCTTCATTAGCTTAATTCTCAATGTCCTGAATTATTTTTTAATATTTTGTCTTAAAAAAAGTAGAAAAAAAACTCTATAAAAAGTACTTACTACTTGTGTCGATTTTTTGAGGCAAATTAATCGCAATGCCATTAGTACTTGTATTTGGTTGACCTTGAAGAAATGTCGTTGTTGCAAGTTTTGGATCCTGGAAATACAAAAAAAAAATATATTTGTAAAAAAAATTTATTAGCGGTCTAAGTTTCTTTTTGATTTTTACTAGTTTTTTCGAATCGACTCCAAAGAAGTGAGAACGAGAACTCGTCTACATATTGGGATGTATAATACATCAGATCAGATAGATAATGTTAGTTAACTAACATCTAGTTAGTTAAACTTCCATCTCAGACATTCTGACAACTGCGAATTTTATGAGAAATCGATTAACTTTAACAAAACGTTGTTTTTCAGAATCAAGCAAAATTCCCAGATGTGATAGAACGAGCTTCGGAGATTCGTTTTCAGTTCGCACCTCGAGAATGTGAAATGCTCTCCCAACAAAATTGTTTCCGACAGCTAGCGGTCGTTTGATTTACGACCTGCGCTGCTTTAAGAAGAGTGTAAATAATTACCTCCTAACTGTCCCACTTTTTAATCCCGTCTAAACTTCCTGTCCCCATTATCAAATCCATACTTCTCTAAGTATAAAAGGTATCCCACCTAGTGATTTGGTAACTTTAATAAAAAAAATAAAAAAACTGGTTTATTTTAAAGTAAAAAAGTAAATAAAAAAATGTTTAGTACTAAGTTAAGCAATATCAATTTAAATACATACTTTTACATTTAACCGTGATTCTTATTTGAAAAATAATTGACGAACATTATCCTAAATATTGACACTTCAAGCAGAAAAATAAAAAAATTCTTAAAATGAAAAAAATAAAAATCTTCACCAACCTAAAATTTATGTCGACGCAATGACATGTCAAATATCCTATCAATTTGTGTAATATTAAAAATTGAAAATTAAATGGATGAATATACAATTTTCCTCTGACTAACTTATAGGGGGTAAATTTATTATTTTATTACTTCGTACATTATTGTTATTCATTGACTGTTGAGCATTTAATTTTTAATAAAATGGTTTCACTGCTAAGAAATATAATTGAAGTGAAATTTTTTCAAAATAATAATTAATTAAAGTAAAGTAGCTACATAGTCGATTATAGAATTAAAGTGAAATAGCTACAGAGTTCAGAAATCATATTACAATCCGAAGTTTGCTTAAACCACTTAGTTAATTTTTTTTAATTATACAAACGTCTTTTAATATAGGAAATACCTTCACCCTTTAATCTGAACCGTATAACCAAATCAGTTTGCAATACTGGATTGTTCCATATAAAAAAATTGGTTGATTTTAAATTATTTTTTATGTTGCGTATAGGTATCTAATGTTAGGGAATCTAAATCTGATTTCTCACCTGCGTTGGTATTTACATTTTTATTGTATCTAAATGGCCGTAAATGGGTTAAACCTTGAGAAATATTCGTCACACCTTCGTTAAACAATTAAAAACCTATATTTATAACATTTAACATTTTAACAATGTAAACAACAATCCCGGAAAAATTGTAAACATTTCTATTTCTATACAATATACCTATACACAATATTAAATATATGAACACAAATTGTTACACAATGCAGCGATATAAAACCATAGAAATAAGCCCACACATAAATTTTATGAAAATAAAGGCTTTAATATAATTTTTATGAAAATTAGATTGAGAAAAATTTGTATGTAAGTAAAATTGTAAATTAAAAAAAAACACATTTTTATTTAAAAGAACTTTTCAAATCCTTAAAATTTATATAAGTTGTCAAATCTTCTATATAAAAATTTTTTTGAATTATTTTTTAAAATCTTTTATTAATTAAAATTTTATTAAAATACTCTAACATTTTTTACACGTTCACGCTCAACTTGGCGGATTGAAATCTCTTTTCTCTTTTTTTGGCAGTGCATTAGATAGTGAACTCTCTTTTTAGACTTTTTATAAGTCTAGTTGTCTGGTTAAGTCTGTACCTTCAACAAAATAGTTTAACTATTGGCAGTTTCATATCAATATTAATGTTAATGTAGGGGAAACTTACTGTTTTTATTTTTTCCTTATAAAAAAATTGAAAAGATGATTTCAATAGCTTTAGTGTTTATTTCAATAATCGGCAAAAGCTTAAACATTAAATATTGAAGAGCTAAGTAGTTTTTTTCATCGAATTCCTATACTTAAGTCAAAATATCAATTTTGAATAATCAATAAAATCTTCTATACACAAGGATTTAACTGCGAAGGAATACACATATGTTTTAAATGTTACAGTTAAAATTCTTTATCGTATTTTAAGCTTGTCAACCAATTAAACTGTTTATTCATATAAAAATAAAATTTCCACTTATGGTATTAATCTTTTATTCAAACAACATAAATCGTACAGCATAAAAATGAATTGTAAATAATAAAAAATCTATAGATTTTCATTATTTTCTTTTCAGTTTAAAAAAAAAGAAAGGAAAATAACATCAAAGGAAATTTATAAAACAATTATAAGTTTCTGAAGTGATTCAAGTGAAAATTTATGTGTACGATATCATTGAAACAATGATTTGTTTTACACTGGAAAAAAAATATTAACTTTAATAATCATTGTTTATTCTTATCTACGTTTCATTAATCATATTTATTAGTTTCTTTCTGTGTGATAAATGGATAAGTCAATTGCCACTATAATCAAAATTCGAACATATAATAAATCTACAAATACGAATTTTGAAGGTTATATAAAGATTAGAAATCAAAGAAAAAATCGAAATTTAATTTATTTTCTATAATGAAAAACTACTTTTATATTACTTTTTTTGTTTTTTTTTTAAATAACAATGGAAAATAGTTCAGTGTACTTTATACAGTAACTATTTATAATATGAATTTTATACATATACTATAAAAAACTAAAGTAAACAACAAATTAAAAAGAAAATACCGTATATAAATTTTGTATATATACCTACATTTAACAGTGTTTCTTGAAGATTAATATTAATAATTAATAATTTAATATTTTGTGTGAGAAAAGTAAGTTTGATAGAATATTCTTAATAAGTTTTAATCAAAATTTCAAAATAATTCAGTAATTGTTTGAAAGAATTTTGAACGCAACATCTTTTAATGCTGTGATGAAACGAAAAGAAATGACATAAATATTAGAATATTAGATATTAAAATGATCGATTAGTTATTTCGACGAAATGATTACAATTAACATTGATTTTTTTTTAAATTAAAATAAAAAACGGATTGCATTGTGCATTGTTTAATAAACTTTTTATTTTTAAAGATTAAGATAAAATGTTAAAAGTGTTAAAAGAATATGTATGTGGAAACAGTTAATTACAACAACTAGCTCAACAAGCATATTCTATAGTAAATAGATTAAAAAAATTCTCGCTTGAACGCCTTTTTTCACAGTAGGTATTATGATGCTGTTTTCAAAAATTTTCCAAACGACCCTCATCATTTTTATAAAAATAATATTTATGTAAGCTAATTTTAGCATATTTTTTTCAAAATAGAATTATTATATCATAAGTTAAAATCAAGTAACGAAACCTATACCCCTTAATTTATATAGCAAAATGAATAACATATAACAAATATAATAGTTCTCCAATAAAATATTCTTTTTTTTTTTCGTATTATAATTTATAGAACGCAATTATATTTTTTAACAATATAGATAATAAGTTACATATTATTATATGATAGATAGGACTTTTCGAAAGCTTTTTTTATTTGGAAGCACACTTGTACATAATAATAAGATAACCTTAATCTTTTATTGTAAAACAAATTTTAATAAATCACAAGTCATGTCGATAAATTTTCCTTTTTTTTTTTGTCCAGATTTACAATATATGTAGGTAGCTTATATAATGAGAAAAAAAATCGAATAATAGGAATAAAAAGTTTTTTTTGTTAATGTGCGTCTCTTGTAACAATAATAAATTCATTGAAAATTATATGTATTATAGAGATTTATATAAATTTATATAAATAAAAATATAAATTAACAATAAATATAACTAATCAAAAAAATAACTTATAAATCTCATTATATAATTATATTAAAAATACACACTTTGTTAAATAATTTAAAGGGAAAATAATGTTGCTTATGATATTTTTTTAATGAAGATAAATGAAATAAATTTTTAAATAACAACAGTTACTAACAGATTTCCATATTTTGTAGGAACCGCATTCTAACGCAAAAATTAATAATTTTATGAATTTTAAATCATTTCAAGAATATATTTTCACACTATGTTTGAATGGAAATAATGGATTAGAAATGAAAAGTTAATGCAATTATTACTTATCTTGAACGGCCAAACAAAGGCGTATATATTAAAGTGAGAGCAATTCCAAAGTAAAGAAGAATTGATTGATGCAAAAAAAAGTACTTGTATAGTTAACTTTTAATAATGCTATAAAGTTGAAAAATTTGTTAATTTTTTTGAGTTTCTATATTCTATTGTCACATTGATTGAAATTTTTCTAATGTACCAACAATCTTCAATAGTCTCCAAAACTAGGAAAAAAATCATAGCTTTACTATCTTACATATTAGTACGAGGACTTTTAGTAGAATCCTATTTTAAATTCGATCTCAATAGTTAATCTGAATTTTATCAAACCAATAATATGTTAATAGTACATGATATTATTAAGAGGAAATTGTAACTCTTATTCAATAATATTATATGAAAATCTAAATTTATATGATAGATTTTATTTTTACCTCGATATAAATTAATTGACATTAATTATGATTACATGCAAATTATTTTAACATAAATTATCAATATTGAAATTTATGTCGATACTTTTGTGTATTATATACCAATGAACAGCAAATGTCCATAGCACATTACTATAATTAATTCATTGATATCAAGTCGAATGGAATTTATTTTCTTATTATGACTAATATTTTATATTAATTATTATATAATTTATCGTTATTTTTCCATAATTTATAAAATAAATACACGAATGAATAATTTCTTTAATCTTGATAAAAAAAAAAACTAAAAATGAATTTACATAAATCTTCATATAATATAAGACAAGAAGATAAGATATTTTCCTCAGTTAGTATTATAGTAAGTATTAAAATATATAAACATTTATTAAAGATATTTATAATTTAGATTTAGGAATATTTTGATCATAATTTTGACAGATAACATTTCTTTTAATTCATACACTAAAACAATTCAATATAATCTATTAAAGTTATTTGTTAAGAAAACTTGAACTTTTATGACGCGTTCGTTTAAAATTAAAATAATATAATTATTATGACCTTTTTTTTTTGACAGATAACTGAAAAACGAATATATCGTGTTTTATTTTATTAAAAATTCGATTACGACTATTATAATAAAATGACGTCATAATTTAATAATATATATACAACATAATATTGAATTTTTAATCCTTGCGCCTTATGGAAAATTTTTTAGTCTTAGCACGTTGCTGATTGACCATAAATTTTTATTTTTATAGGTTTTGGTTTCAATCCTTTTTGCATTTTATTCATGAAACCAGAAAGTCCCATGTTTTTAAATAACATTCTTATTTTTATATATAAATAGTATATATAAGAAAAAATTTAGCTCAAGAATTCTTTTATTTGTATTTTTAAAATAAAAAAGACATGGTCTTAAAATTGGTAGTAAATAAAAATGATGTTATCTTTTGATTTTTTTTTTATTAACTTGTTTCCTTTTTGTTTTCTTCTTGTTCTCGATATCATCGGCCCATTTTTGAATTGCAATTATTGGTAATTTTTTTTTATATATTTTTAACCTTACACTATAATTAATAGGGTTTCTAAATATCCGACCTATTTGATTATTCGGATATCGAATACATAAAAAATAAATTATCCGGATAATCCGGATATCCGGATACAAACTTTCGATTTCTTTTTCGAAATTATTACAGTATGTATAGGTGAATAGGTTTATTAAAAAGAACTTATACAATTGGCAATCTGATTATTTATCTTAAAATTGCTGAAACTATTTCAATATTTAATTTCAAGAAATTTTTTCTATTGATTCCAAATCAGATATCAGATATGAGTTCATATAACTACACTACAGAACGTTGTTATTTATTGAAAAGTTACAATGTTGAATTCGTCATTTTTAAAATTATATTTATTAGATTTCTATAAAAAATCTTGCTGAATTTTTTTTTGTTGTATGATAAATGCATAATAGAAAAAAGGAATTAAAAAATACTCAAATAATAGAAAAACTCGAAATTAATTATTTCATAGATATTATTTATATACCAATATCCTTAAATTTATTCTCTTACTCTTTATAGCCTCCTTTTCGAATAATAATTTGATGTTTGATACAGAAAAAAAACTCAACTCTTTACTACGAACAAAACATATTTTAACATATTTTAATACATAAAATTTAAATGCGAATGTTACCAATTCTTATCAATTAAAAGCTTGGTTATTAAATTCTGTTTAAAATAATATTTTTATATTTATTGGTATTTAATCAAATTTAAATGATGAAAAATGTTATTTTAAAGTATATACAATAAATAAATTTTTATGTTATCAAAATAAGACAAAATAAAAAATAATAAAACTACAAAATTATAATTTTAATATATATGTATGTGCATTATAATCCAGAAATAGAATTCAACTGGTGTATGTACAGAGCAAAATTTTATATATTTATACAAGTATTCACATTTATCATTAATCTAAAACCGAACTGACCAAGGGAATTAGATGTTGATTGATTTATTAACCCCATCTGACATGTGGGAATTCGTTTGAAACTTTATATTTATATATATATATATATATATATATATATATATATATATATATATATATATATATATATATATATATATATATATATATATATGTAGATGTATAATATATAATAATGTTGAATACATTTATTGTGCTAAACTTAAATCCCATTTGAACTTAATATAGTTATGCCGACTTATTTTATTTATGATTTAATGTTCAATTAAGTTTACATATAAAAAAAAGTTTATGCATTTTACATTTGTTACATGTTTGAAAAAATTAAACTAAAACAATGCAGGGAGATTGAGTTCGCAAAATGTTTTTGTACTAAGTGATAAAAGATATATTATTTGAATACATCAAATTTATTAAACCCCATTTACTAATTAATATTATTTTTAAAATCCATAAAGGTTTAAAAAAAACGAATGGTTTAAATATACAAAAAATAAAGGGCATTGGGCAGTACAATAAAATAACATTGAAATAATTATTATTATGTAATATGCAGTATTATGTACATTTCAAATGAAATAATTATGCATACTCATGTTTAGATGCCTCAACCCGCCGTGATATTTACATAATAATGTTTAGAAATTTTTAAATTTGATAAATAAGTATGTACACTACAAATAAGTAGGTACGTAGAAAAATATAAAATGTATGATGTACAAATGTGCGACAAGCACAAGTGATGAACTGTAGAAATAATAATGTGCAAAAAAAAAAATTATGTTTTTCTTTTCAAAACATTTAATTGATTAACAAAAATTTTCTATTTATAGAATTAATTTAATATTCTCGCATACTAAATAATGAATATTAAATTATTTTTCAGGAATTACAAAGGTAATCTGCATTACATTGATATAACATTAATATTTTCCTTGAACCGTCGATGGCAAACGATTACTTGTGAATAATTTAGATCAGATAACTTTACGTAAAAAATAATTGAAATTTTAGAATTCCTAACATAAACGGTTCGATACTAAATTATTACATTTTATCACTACTTGATATTCAGGATTGAGAAAAACTCTATGATTAACTAAATTACAATTGTTTTTATTTGTATCTACTCCTTTTCAAAAATATATAAACATAAATCATTAATATTTATTTATTAATTACTTTTTTCCTGCTTTTTAAAATCAGTCTCTGGCCCAGTCGACAAAAATTTGGTTCCTTCGAACTCTACATAAAAAGGGAAAATATTCAAAAATTTTCATTAAAATTTAGTATTTTTCTTTAAAATGAAACGAAACCACATACCATTACTGATAGATTATTTTTTTCATTCAACATTAACATTCAATGTTAAATGTTTTCTTCTTCTTCTTCTTCTTTTAAAAAAGAGCTTTCTACATTATCCAATTCAGAAGTTTTTATTAAAAAAAAAAATAAAATTTAAGGAAAAATTGATATGTTAAGATGCCATCTGTAGAACTTATCAAGAAGTTTTGTATCAATTGTGAGACTATTAAATGTACACTGGTTTGCATCACAGCTGAAAAATATATTATAAAAACGAAAACACATAATATTCTTTGATGTACACATACAGTTATATATAGATATATTTATATGTATATAAATGTAGCTTTAATGGATTGAAATCACTTGAAAAATGTTAGCTTTTCATTCATAGAAAAAAAAATTATTATATGTATAAAATTATATTAAATAAAATTCATTCTATGCTTGCTAATAAAGGAAATTTGTTTTTCATCAGCGATATTAGACATTATATATTTATAAATTCTTTTATTAGGATTAAAAATTAAAATATAGGTTTAACAACATGATGTCACGATTTCTGGAATATGAATTATTAAAATAAAATTCTTTGTGTACAAACTGCCAACAGCTTATAACTTTGAAACACTTTTTAGTTTACATCGGAAATTACACTCAGCCAAAACATTTATGCTATTGGATCCAAAATATTCAAGCCGACGAACTTTAACCTATAATTAATCTTTCTTAGCGAAAATTTTATTACTACTTTATAATAAAAACATTATGTGTACACATAGTATTGAATAGAAATTTAAAATATCAGTAATTTTTCATAATATGAATAAAAATGTTTTACATAAAAAATATTTTCTTTTTTTTTTTTGCTTATAGGAATATTTAACATTGTGTGATACATAAATTCGTACATAATATTTCATCTATTTTTAAAATGTTAAACCATTGACTTAGGAAAAATTTTTGAAATATTTTATTTTCTATAAAATTCAAAGCATGCACTTTTCTTTTTGAACATAAGGGCCAAAAGAAATTTTTATTTTTATTATTTTTTTATTTTTCGGAATTTATCTGTTGTGGATTTGATATGAATGTTATTTTAAAGCGATTCATGTAGAAAATTTTTTAAAGAAAAATATTTATTTATTTTTTTTTTTTTTACTAATATTTATTTTATATCCTATCATGTCATTCTACTGGGATAAAAGTATTTAAGATATAAAATGTGCATTCAGTTGGAATCTTCGAAAATTAATATTGACGTATAGCTGGTGCATACGATAAAAGCTAAGGTCAAATTGAATAAAAAAAAATAATAAAAAAAAAATGTTGATGAAAAAGAAAAATTAAATAAATATATAACACCGAATAATAATATTATTGTTAAGCTCTTATTAATCTCTTATCTAAACTAAGAAAATAAAAAATAAGCTTTTATCGTTGTGTTTGTCTTTTATTTTGGTTTATTCCATGAGCACAAAATTCTTTCGTCTTTTTTTATACCTCTGAAGATAAAATCAACATAATTGATTTAATGGGTTGATTTTAATTATTTTCTTAAAAATAACATCCAAATATCCTAATCGAAATGTAACGTCAGATGAACCTCATATAAAAGTTGATTAAACTCAAATATTTTATTTTTATTATTTGGTAGAAATAATATTTTCAATATACTGAAAATATTTTGTATTTTTGTAAGAAAAATAAAATTTACAATTTTTGAAAATTAACTTGAATTATTTATTAATATTGATTTATATTATAATAATAAATCAATAAATTTGAAATATTATTTTTCTCAGTGGCTCTCCGAAAATAAATATCGGTATGAATTAGTTTGTCTTCAACATAAGAAAATAAATCTTTAGACAGTGTATTAACTTTACAGCCTCCTGTAGAACAGTTTTCATATTCTGTTGTTCATAATTCCAATTTTTTAAAAATAATATAATGGCAATTAAAAAAAAACTAAATTTTCATCAGTTTATATCAATTTTTGGATGTTAAAATTATTTTACAAAAAATTTTATATAAATTCACGACTTTGTGGACTCATCAAACATTAAGCTTTAGCAATATCTTTTGAAACATATACTGTTGATGAAATATTTTTTTTATAGTTTTTAATAAGTTTGTTGTAAAATTTATGTTTTCCTTTTCAAGTTATATATGTAATCAAGAGGAATGATTTTTTTTTTGTTTTTTTTTCTTTCAAACTTTTCAACTCTTTTGAGATTGCCACTGGTTATTTATTTGAAATTTCACTTTCTTGATGTCGAAAAATAAAAAATAAAATATATTTAATATTCTTTTAAAAAATTTGGGTATATTTTGCTTTGTCATATCAAACACAAGATTCTCTTTTCTTTTTCTCCAATTCCTAAATCCAAATTGTAAGATATTCAGAAAACTCTGATACAAGAAAAGAAAATTAGAGAAAAGATGATGAAAAACTGGATGACAACCATCATTATAATTTTTCTTGGTTTTTTTTTTTTTTTCTCATTTATTTCTGTCTAAATACATTTTGTTGTGATTCTTTTGTGAATGATTTACAATGAAATTTTTACTAACTAGAAAAAAATGTGTATATTTTATATAATAAATAAATAATAAAAAAAATATAAAAAAAATGACGTAAGTTCCGCCGAATATATGCCGATCTAGATAAATATACAATTAAATATCCTTAAAACTAAATTTCTCATCGTAATTTAGAAGACCATACTCAATTATGGTCAATTCGTACAATTCACATTAGAACGGATAGAGTCCATTCAGTCTTCAGAGTCTTCAGATTTGAGTCTTGAAATAAATATGAAGTCATAAAGAAAAATACAGAATGAATAGTATCTTAATATCAGAAATTATGAACAATAAAAATAATTCCCTGTTTTACTGCCAATGACTTAATTTTCGATTGATTCTTCGTCTTCGTATCAAACACCAAAGAACAAATTATGGACAACACGTACCTATTAATAGAATGCTTATTTAATATAATATGTAATAATAAGTGCAAAAAAGTAATTGATTTCTGAAAAACGTAATTGATTTCTGAATATACTTTAAAAATAAAATATGTACTTTTATAATAAAAGTTTATATTTTTCAATAATTTAATTTAAATGAAAAAAATACTTAAATTCGAGTTTTAAAATTTTTTTCTGTGTTCTTGTACGTAGCTTTAATAAATAAAAAATGGATCTTTAATATAAGAATATTAAGCTTATTATAATTTGACATATGAGCCGCTTATTTTGAAAGTGGTTTAAGTCCATTTTTCAAAAAAAAAATAGTTAATGATAAAAATAAGCACAATATTATATATTCTTTTTATTTATAAACAATTTTAGTCTAGTATCATTAAAACCGCTTTGATTTTGACACTTGAAAATTAGCTTATGGAAATATTAATGTATATTTTTAAAGCAATTCAAACACAAAACCTTAAATATCTCAATACAAGAACAAATGGACTTAAACCACTTTCAAAATAAACGGCTCATATGTGTATAATTTTTCTGTAACTCAAAAAAAATTAATTTAAGGTTAAGAAACTTTTATTCATTTAGCAAAAATTTAATGCGATATATAAGAAACACTAAACATCTCAATGTGAATATTATTTTGGCAGAATTCCGTAAAGCGGAATTTCTAAATAACAAAAAAATGTTGTTTTAAGCATGACGATGACAATCAAAGTGATAAATGGTTTCAAGTTTTTCTTTTAAATAAAATTTCAATATATTAGGAAATGTTTAGGAATATTTTTGCTTCTAAATAAAATCAATTTCAACTATTTTTTTTTTCTCTCTTCCTTTTTTAATTTTTTTTTTTTTTGCAAATCAGGAAGCAATTTACGATACAAGGGCTCATTTAAGCTAAAAATAAAAATTAGATTATATTCTATGTTGGTTTTTTAATATTCCAATAATTCAAAGTTTGCGTATATATGTTAAGTTAATTATATTTATAAATGATTGATATTAATAAAGAGTAACAAAAAAAAGGAATAGTAATAAATAACTTTACGAAATAGTGGCACCATCCAATAGGTTATGATGAAACCCTTGCCAGTCGCAACGCAGCAGTGTTTTCTTATTCTTGTAATTCCATTCTTTAATAATCGTATATAACTTATTTGTGTGAAATTATTAAATGTTTGTGATTAATAGTTCAAAAAATTAAATATATAATTATCTATTAAGTTAATTGATTAAATGCTCACTGAATTTCCACAATCTTATTATTTTTGTATCAATAATTTTGTTTTAAATCTACATATTTAGAAAATTCCAATACCTACGATAAAGACTTACAAAATATTTAAAAAATAATTTATTGTTACAAACGAAAAATAGATGGTTTTTATCAGTTTTTTTTTCATCCTCAAAATTCTGTCCTTCTTAATTTATTTTTAATTTGATGCAATTGTAGTCAATTAATATACTGTACCTTTTTTAAAGCACTAACGGTAAACAAAATCTAAACTAAGAGTAAAAATTATGAATGACGAAGGACTTTTAATGTTTGAATTTTTCATAGTTATAAATTTTATGTTTATTTGTTTTTCTGAGATTTAATATGAATTTTAATTTTATACGATCCAGACCAGCTTATCTAAAATAAAAAAAAATATATATACAAAAAAAAAACACCATTTATGAATGAACACGAAAAATATTTAACATAAATTTAATATGCAAATTTTTGGAAAAATAGAGAAAATGCAAAGCCATGATTTTCTTTTCAAAAATTGTTTTCTTCTAAATACCTTTAATTGATTTCTAGGAACAAATCTTTTTTGTAAATTTTTTTTTTTTTAGTTTGGATTATTTGATTATTAAATGCGGAAATAGGTTTAATTTCTCCCTTGTGTGGAAACTCAAAATATTTCTTAAAGTTGATTTTTAAGTTGATTTTCCCAAACAGAACTTTTTTGTATCTTTAACATGCAAAATTTAAATATATAATTTTATAGGAAAATCGTAAGTCTCAATTTGAAATTGACTTAAACTCAAGTAAGTATCAGTTTTCTTCAACTCAACATTAATAAAACTATACTAAAGAAAATTCAAAATTTATAATAAGCTAAGAATACAAAATATCTTTATAAAACTTTTCAGTTCGATCCTAACTTGATTTAACTTTGTAAATTAAAAATAAATATAAAACTAGAACACATACATTAATGCCCAAGGATTTGCTATACCTAATGGACAAGAATTCTAATTTCAAATTTATAAAAATTATTATTATATATTTTCTTTTTTTTTTTCTCATTAGTATTTGTTTTAAATTTGATTAGCATTTTGTCCTACATTTTGAGAAATTCTTCTTATTGCATTATTTATGTTAAATTTTATAAGAAAATTCATATATTGCATACTCAAATAGCTAATGTATAACAAATGGTCAAATTAAAAAAAAAAAAGATTTTGAAAATTATATTAAAATAATTTATTATATTTAAATATTATACGTATATACATGTACAAACAGAAAATACTTATTTTATTATTTTCTTACAAATTACAAAAAAAAAGGAAAAAAAGTTTGTGACTATGTAATGAATTTTTGTTCTTACCAAGAATTCATTAATATCAAATTGAATAAAACAATTTTCTGATATACAAATCTACTCTTTATTAACGAAATCTTAAATTATATTGGAATTACATTTGTAACAAATTTTTAATAAAGACTATCGTTAAAAAAGAACAAAATTCCTTTAAAGGATAACACTTTTTTATTAAATTGTCTTGTTATTCTTTTTAATCAGATTAAAAAGCTAAATATGTACATATATATATATAAAAAAAGATGAAATAAAAATATGTTATAAAACTTTCTGGACTTTTTGTTTTACATACATTACGTTAAAATATGGGAAGCAAGCTTATTAAATTAAAAAAAAAACTAAAAAAAGTTCTGCAATGCCATTAAGATAATGTCCATGGCTAGATCAATATTTAGTAAAAAGTTAAAAACTTATAAAAGAAAAAATTTTAATAAAATTAAAAAATATATACACTTATATATTAAATATAACAAAACAAAAAATTTACGTCGCCTATAACATAATTTTCTATATAGTACTACATATGTTTTGTTGTATGAAAAAATTAAAATTAAAAATATAAATTTTTCATTTTCAGAAATAAAATTATAAAAAAAAAATAAAGATAATATTATTAGATTACAAAATATTGTATACTACTCGTTTTACGTATATTGTATGCTGAATGCGAACAATTTAATTTTCATGAAGATAATTTCATACAGATATAGCAATAATAGAAGTTTTTCACTATAGAATTTAGCAAAAAAAAATAATAATTATCAACTTAAAATATAAACTACTAATATATAAACTTTTATTATATAACATATACAATTCACTTTATAGAAAAAAAAGAGACAAAAACACACAATCTAGATATAGTATATTAAGATAATAATTTATAACAAAAACATATTGCTTTGAAATATGTATATATAATGTTTGGGCTAGATCTCTCTCAGTGCAAGATGTTTTTGTTTGATTTCAACCATTGTCTTTATTTTTTGAATATATTTAAGGAAACATAAATACTTATATGAAAAGTAATATTTAAAAGATAGCACGATGGCATTGATCAGCGAGAAATAATTAAAGTTTAGATTTTTTTAAAGCTATATATTTTTTTAATAATTTTACTTAAAGTTATTTAAATAAAATTGTATGGTATTTCGTTTTCTTTTTTTTCCGCAAAAAGTCATATTAAATTTTATAAAAATGTCTAAGCATCAGAAAAAATATATATTTTTTATGGAAAAACAAATTATACGTAGATATGTAGATATTATATATGTACATAACACATATAATTTAATGTTCGATTTTTGGTCTTGGAAAAAATCCTTTAAGTAAATGTCACACATAAATTCCAAAAATTTATTTTATTTCTCACTTTTAAATAACATAAGTTAAGATATGAGAACATTTAACGATTTAAAAAACCCCGAAAAGTACTTTGAATTTTCAGATAATATTAATCAAAACAAGGTACAAAGAGCAGCAGGTCGGGTCAAGATAGGGTTCAATTAATATAAAATCTTATTCAATTCGCACCTTTTATGTTCAACTTTGTGCAAATTCAATCTTATGTTTTGCACATATTTTAAAAATCTTTGTGGAGCGATTATATAAAACTGCATTGAAACATTGATTTCTGTATGACGGAAAGGTTTAATACCATAATTATAAAGCTTACAATCACAAAAAAATTTCTTTAATATATTTTTCGATAAATTTTCTTCCGATATTATTTACATTATTCAAATATGATCCTAATTTAAAAATGTTCCATATCACATGAATAAGTTAGAATACAAATTTTCAATGTATGTATAATATGTATAGAAAAAAAGCTGTTGCAACTTATTTAAAATTCATAAATCTAGGAATATTGTATTTATTTAAATTAAATTAAAGAAGAATGAAATAAATTTCTATAATTTACATTACTCGTATCTTTCTGCTATTGTATTAATTTTTAAAATCACCTGAAAATTTTTTTCTAAGCTCATAGCTCGAATTAAAGTTGTATTAGAACTTTCGAGTCCTTAAATTAAAATTAGATATTATATATTTACATATAAGAACGACACTTAATTCTCACTTCAGTACTGTCTAATAGTTTACGCATAGCGAATATTTACTCTTCTAATTTCACGTTTTTGATCACCAGCCCTTGATCTAGTAAAATAAAATTTCATATGTTCGGATACATAAGCAGATAAAACTCATATTTTCATCAAGTGAATAAAAAAAAAAATTGGAAAAAAACCATACCCAAAGTAACCGCATAAGTTAAAAATAAAAATTGAAAAAAATATTAGATGGAAGAAAATATTGAAGCCAAAGTGGATTTTGAACATTTGAAAAAAGCCTTTTAAGCATAAACCATATATTAAAAATTTTATACTTTATAAATTCATTTTTTTATTTAACTTTTTTTTCTTCTCCTGTCTTGTTAACTACTTCGAGTTCTTCCAGAAAATATAAAAAAAATTATAAGATAGGGATTTTTCTTTCAATATATATTATTGTTGTGTGAAAAAAAAGTTAAATAGAAGACGAAAGGTTTGTCTCAAAATAAAATTGCGTAAATGTCTACAAGTTGTAGAGCTTCGAATATTTTATTTTTATTTTTTTTTTATCTTTTTTCGTACTTTTGTAAAATTATTTTCTATTTTTCGAGATCATTGTAGACAGTCTAATGGTCTATCCACACACTAATTTTCATCGGAATCCATTAAATCACGTTAAAATAATTTTAATTAAGGGGGTATTCTAGTCTAGAAATTTGAAAAAATCTTCTTTTTTTTTTTTCATATTTTCAAAGTTTAACTCTTTAAGAACATGTCTTTAAGAGGATTTTAGAAAATTCAAATTATTTTCAAAGGTGTGGCTGTTTTACTAAAATATCATTTCATGAATTAGACTGGCGAGATACTTTACGTGAAACTTTAAACACGTTTTTCTCAAAACTGTCTTTTTTAAAACGATTCCCATGATAACTCAAGTCCTACTGAACCGATTTACTTCAAATTTTGTAGAGGTCTTCTTCATAGGCTTCTATATCGTTCGAACTATCCTCATCCCAAAATTTTAATGCTTACTATTTTTAAAAATTTCCAAGAATTAAAAAAAAGTGATACAAAAACAAATTTTTTTTTCAAATAGTCGCCATTTTGTAAAAAAAAATTTGTTTTCAATTCTTTTAGTTCGAACAATAGAGGCATTCCTATAGATTAATAATCGTTTTTGTTTTTTTTGTATTTTTTCAAATTGCCAGAAGGGCTGAATCGTGGGAGTGGTCACGTGCCAATTGTTTGAGAGCCCCACTTCATCAGCTGCGAACTCTTTGAATTTTGAATTTTTTACTTTTTTTTTTTTTTACTGAATTCTTAAAACATTAATAAATATCCTATAAAAAAAATGGATAGTAAAAATATTGATTGGTTTTTTCTTACAGCACTTCAAAAATTGCACTAAATTCGTGCCTCTAGACTAGAATACTCCCTTAAGTATATACATTTTAAAAGAAAATTTTATAATACTTCGTTCGTTTCAGCTCGTAACTTAAAAACTCGAAACCGTAGAATCTCATCCTGAAGGTATTCAAACATTCCAAATCGGATTAATAACTTATTAGTTGCAAGTATTTTAGTGTGGGACAGACAGACGCAAAGCCGACTAAAAATTAAGTTAGTCGTTAAAAATTTTGACGTGTGAGATTCGGAGAGATTGGTATTGACTAATGAGTTTTTGTAGCAAGTAATTGGATATTTGATAAAAAAAAAAATCATTCCGCATATGTTATAAACGTACATATTTATATATTAAACAGTTTCATATGTATACACAACATTAAATATCTCATCAATTTTTTCAAGGAATTATTTAGGCTTTTAATATTTATAATATAATATTATTTATTTATTATTTTACTCATCAGATATAGGAAACCGCAATAACAATCATTATCTTGAAATGACAATCTATAAATTTGAAATGAAACACTTTTAGTGATTGTTAATTGATTGCAATCATTTAGGTTTCAGGTGGTATAAAGTTTAACATACATACATGAGATGTATGCGTTTAAGATATAACTATTCAAAACCATAATCAAATATGTTATAATAAAATATATAAATTTACAACCAGTAACACAATAATAATTTCAATGTTTGAATTGTCTTAAAAGAAATACTTTGAGTATTTAAGTATAAAAATACTTCTAAACTTAAAATTCTTGCAAAAAAATGACAAAAAAATAGTAATACAATGCAATTTTCTATAGTTAGAATAAGAAAAGTATCAAAATTCTGAAAATTTCTTGAATTATGGTAGGTATATATAATTTGGAGACAAAAATATTCAATTCAATCGGGACCAATCAACTTTTTGGTTTCGAACAAATCAGTACGACAACAATATGAAAAAATTACAGAAAAAAAAAGTTCTTCTAAAAGTTTCGCAAAATTGTCACTAAGTTAATAAGTTATTCGTGTTTATAAAATGCTTAAAATATAACATTGTGAAACGGAGTGTAATATTATTTTGATTTAAGATAATCAAAAAAAAGAAAATATATATATATAATAAATTTATAATCATAAAGAAAATCCTTTGTAGAATGAAAATCATGTTAAATTGAATTTCAGCCCTAATTTCCCAGCATGTTGTAACTCTTCATGGCAATTCTATTATCCAACAAAGGTGGATAAGCAATAGATTTAAAGCACAAAAAAAAAATGTCAAAATTAAAAGCAAACAATTTCCAGACTAAAACAACAACTGTGCACAATGTGAAAAAGAATTCTCCTTTCCATAATTTAAAAACTTTCTACTTTTAGTATTTACGCTCTATGAATTTCTATTATATTTGTGTTCATAATAATTTTTTATTTTTTTTAAATTTATAAAGAGAAATTAATTATTTCACATTCCAAAAAATAAATATTTACTCTTATTATTATGTATTTTATATTCTAGAATACATTTTGTTTCAAGCATATAATATATTAGTTGCAGATGACTAAATTTCCTTGTTGTATCATTGAACCTGTATTACATTATATAATATATATGTATATATCTTATTATATAAAACGCTCATTTAAAATTAAACTATTTAAAGGTTTTCAGGATAGATTTCCTCAAGAATAGGATTATTATTATATTGTTGCACTTTGAAAGAAAATCATAAATTTATAGAATATATACCTGACAACTTCAGTATATCAATAACTAGTAGATCTCGATTTTCATGTTCTAAGAAATTGTATTAATTCAGATGACATTTCAAGTTATTGCACTGCCTTGTTCTGATTTTAAAAATAATTCTATTATAAATTTAAAAATTATTGAAGTAAGTTTTTATTAATTTGCTTATTTTGAATCCCTTAATTTAAAATTTTCCTAATTAACTGAAAAACTGATTTCTTATTATTCTGTGCATATACAAACATTATGAGACACTGTCTTTAAATAATAAGTTTGCACTAAAAACAATCAGTTTTTTTCGAAATTTATTACTGGCGATCATTGGAAGTAAAGTGGAATTGATTTGAAATGCTATAATAAACATATTTCTGTTTCAAACAAACTATTGTTGTAGTTTTGTTAAATTTTTCAAATTTTGAAAACTATAACATTTTTATTATGAAAATCATAGGACAATTAAATAAGTGACTTATCTATTTATGATATGATGAATGTTTTACAGAAATTTTGATCCCGTGACTTCGGCGAGGAGGCTAAATTAGAAACTGGTTTTAAAATTTAGTTATACTCCGATAAAAGTTCCAACGTTTAACCCGAATCGGCTATTTAGAAGACTGGATAACATAAGTTTCACACATTGTAGATCCAAATTAAATTTTAACAATTTTTTAACGCTAAAGTTAACATTTAAAAGTTTATTAGTGTTCCGTAGTTGTGTATACAAAATAAAAAAACAAGAAGAAACTGTTGAGTCTGAATGTAATACGTGATGCAATTCAATTTTAACAAAGAAATTTATTTTTATTTTATTTTTTATTTTTTATTTTTTTTTTTTCAAATTCATTCGTTCTTTTAAATTCAATAATATAATGACAGAAATGTTTTGTTGCTGCTGACACTTAAAATAGAATCTCTAAAAGTTAAACTAACATTATGTTCATTCAAAAAAAAAAAAACTAAAAGCATAAAGGAAGTATAAATAGAGAAATTAGTCCCATACAAAAAATTCGAATAAAAAAAGTTAAACAAAATCAGATCAGACCCCCAAGCTTTTATTTTTGTTTAGAATATATCGCTATAACTAGAGAGCTTTATAGCTTTTAAAATATTTTTTATATAAAGCTTTTAAAAATAAACAAAATATTTCTTTTATTATGATTGTATTTTAATGTTTACTAGTATTTGTTTCTCTATGAAAAAAAAAATTGGGTTAGATAAATGTAAATAAAAAAATTATATTTGAAAGCAGACGCCGACGCGATCATATTTTTGGTCTCTGCGGCTTAGCAGCGATATTTTCAATTTTTTGGAACTGCTGCTAAAAAAAAAAAATCATTGCTTGCTACTGCGTCGCTGATAATCGCTAAAAAAAAACCGTTAAAAAAAAAATCGAAAAAAAAAAAATTTTTTTTTTTCGTCGCTGCTTGGTTTTTTTTTTAAAACTTCTATGACTGCTAGCGATCGCTTTCACCTAAAAATTATTCGCTACTGCTAGGTTAAAAAACGTCGCTGCGTACCTTGCGGTCGCTCAAAATCTATGATCGCGTCGGCGTCTGTTTGAAAGCATTAATAAATTCATTTTATTTCATGTTTATTTACATATCGTCGGTCTCGTGCAAAAAGCACGAAACTGTAAGTTTGGCCGTTTTGAACTAATATTGTGCAAGAAACATAAAAAAACTAAAATATGAATATGTTCAAAGTCGAAAGTTCTCATAAATTATCCGCAATGACTATTTCTATTTTCTCGAAAGTACCAAAACGTACTACAAAAAAAGAAAAAAAAAATTCAAAACCAATTTTCTCAAAACTATGTTTTTGCAGTTTCGTGATTTTTGCAAGAGACCGACGATGCTCACATTATTTTATATTATTGGAATAATGATTTTTTTTGTTCTTTTATTTTGATTTGTAAGGATACTTTCACTTTTTAAGAATATCCCTTTCAAAAATTTTGAGCCTTTTGTTATTAAAAGTGTTAATAACAAACTCCAAAAATTTAAATTTATGTTCATAACATTCGTCAGTTTCGGTGAACCAGAAATCATAATTTTGTTGCGTCCAAACAGCAATGTAATTGTATACTGTTTGTTAAAATTTTTTTTTTATAAACATTTTGATTAAAATAGTTATCAAAAAATTTTTTTAGTTAACTTATGATAAGAATTTTATAAATTTCAATGAAGACGAAGATACTAGTTTTTGAAAAAAAAAAAAAATCACAGATGCAAAAAATTGATATTAGCACATCACAACAATACATATTTAGACACATATTTTTTCATTTATTCATTATAGTTATGATTTTTCGCACAACTACATTCGAATTTTTATAAGTTGTGTAATTTTAAAACTAAACATCCTCAAAATTGAAAAAAATTAATGAGTATTAGAGAGAATAGAAAAGCTTTTTTGTATACATATGTTTTGGGGGTCTGAAAAAATAGGAAAAAAAATAAAAACGATATTTTAAAAAGTTGTTTGACATAGTTACTCTATATTATACTTCCTTTATGCTAAAAGATAGAAATCGTTATTTATTTTTTTTTTTTTTTTTTCAAAATAAAGTTTAATAACAATGTTAAATACGTTAAATATAACAAATCCCAATATTGGACATACTAGTCTTGTAATATTATACCTTTATAGTATTTTATATGTCATTACAGAACGAATAAATAATATATGAATTTTGAACCAAAAAAATTTTTTTTTAATTTTGCCAAAAAAGTTGATAATTATTTGCTTATTAAAAATTATGAAAATTATAATTATACATAAAATTATTAACGAAAAAATGTGTTCCTAGGTATATAGGTAAGTTTAAAAATAATGAGTGCATTCACAAAATTGAAAGGCCACTTACTTCAAAAATTATGTTCATTTTTATAGTTTTATTATACACTTAGTTTATTTTAGAAAAAAAAAAAAAAATTAAATACATACTACACAAATGACATTATACCAGTTAAGGAAACGTCAAGGTTCTGCAAAGAATTGTAGAAGTTCTAGCAGAAAATATATATATATACACCAATTTATATGACGACATATTTTAAAAAAAACTATAAGAACAATATAGTACATACATATGTTATGTATGTGTTTTATATTCTTCGCTCAATGTCAAAATTTTGGAAAACATACCGAACTAAAAAAATAATACATATATTATAATACATAGTACATATATGATGTCAAAAATATTTTTATTAGACACAGATAAATTAATCTTCCCATTAATCATATTGAAAATTTCAAAACCATATCAATATGCCCTCTTCTAAAAATTTTAATAAATTGATTGAATAATTTGGCCTAATAAAAAATATTAAATAAGTACGATACATAATTTTTGTTGAAAACTTAAAAAATTTAAGATCTTTTTTGCTTTTAAAGAAAAACATAGAGAATAATATTATTCTTAACTTTATAGAATGGAGTACATCAGATTTTAACTTATATGTAGTTATATTCTAGAATAAGCAAAATATTTATGTAGTATGATACAAAATTGAACTTTTTGTTTGAAGGTATATTTGGAATCATGTATTTCAAAGATTTAAGTACTTAAGTAGTGATATATTTAAATTTTAAATGTTAATTCATTGCAATTTCTTTTTTAAAGCAATTGTTGTAATTATAATGTAAGATAATTTTTCAAGCGTAAGCTTGTTTTCATCCTTATTTAGCAAATAAAAAATAAATAAAAAATCATATAAATTTTTGGAAATTTTTAATTTAATCTATATAATATTTCTTTAATATTACCAAAGAGAGTAATGACAATTATATACTTGCAAATTTATAACAAATAATATTTACTAATTACAACAAAAAATATCTTACACTATATAGCTTTATATTCCGCTATGTGACGCCAATAAAGATTTATGATCGTGATTATAGTTAATTTTCGTTCGTTAAAATTTTTACTCATTATACGAAATTTATAAAGAGGCCCTAATTAAATTTCTGCACATCATTAATTTTATAAGTTAATATTATGCTATAAATGTGTGAAATTTAATTCAAATTATATACTTTTAAACTAAATGATTCCGATGAAGAGAATTCAGTTTGTACTGCATAAAGTTAGGGTAAACTTATTACATTTTTCTATCTCAACATATTTGTATCTAATCTTCAATTTAAGCCTATTCTTCTAAAAATTAAAATCATCCGGTACCTGATTTCCAACGCAGATTATTTTTAAAATTAAAACAAAAAATATTATTCAAGTTTCTGTCTTCCCTTGTATTATTTACACTTCTTTTAAAATTGTGAGTCTATTCTACCATTATCATCATTGTTTGATATACGAGTAGTTGTTTTTTAAAGAAAATTTAAAAACGTTCATCAAAGCGGAAGCCATAAGTTTAATTAAGAATTTATAAAGGTAAAGCTGAAGGTGATTTCTTAAATTTCCCGAAAGTTTTAAAAAAATCATTTCACTCAATTGATGAGTACCGATCAAATACTCAACGCATTTAAGAAACATTTATTTCCATGGAAATTCAAATAAAACTTTCATTATCATTGTGTAATCTATATTTTGCACCTTTCTTTTATCATAAATTTTAATGTTATAAATACGAACATTATGTTTTTATAATTATTACATTATTAAATCAAATTAGCACACAATTTTTGAACACAATATTATTAATAATTTTCTTATAATATACTCATACCTATTAGCATTTAGTATTTTACGTCAACAAATTTTATTAAAAAGATATTATGTTTAACCATTGAGTAATAATATTTATAAGAGGGACAGAATTCATACAAGTAAATTTTTTTCAAAAATTATGACAATATTTTGAATGTGTTGAGTTAAATGTTTT
Source organism: Hybos culiciformis (assembly GCA_964007475.1). NCBI lineage: Eukaryota > Metazoa > Arthropoda > Insecta > Diptera > Hybotidae > Hybos > Hybos culiciformis. The sequence goes on from OZ023273.1 coordinate 12,510,666, forward strand.
AACTCAAATGTGTTTATTCTTAATTTTATTATTTTTATTATTGTATTAAGAATAAACACATTTGAGTATGAAATTTTTATTCAATACATTGAAAATATTGTCATCATTTTTGAGTTATTTGAAAAAAAAATTCTGAAATTTACTTGTATGAATTCTGACCCTCTTATAAATATTATTACTCTATGGTTTAACATAGATTGTAATGTAAATGACATACTACTGTGAAGCATGACAAACAAACCATCAAAGATTTCTTTTTTTCCGAAAATCTTTAGGCTTAAATTTTATCTATTTTTTTTTTATTATTATTTAACTAGATGAAAAATTGAAGTTTTTGATTTACCTTATACGTAAGTGGAAATTAGAAATGATTAACACTGGCAGAACCACTAGCAAAAAAAAATCTTTGTTTGAACAATTAAAAGTAATAAATTAAAAACTATGTTTAAAAATGTAATTTAATTTTCAACAGTTCAAATGTAGAAAAACATAAATTTTATTAATCGCGCTCTGTAATTATAATATATATCATTAAATAATTTTACTTGCCAAATTGATTTTTATTTTTAGAGATTAATGCATCAATAATGGAACCGTGCTATGTTAACTAAATATCAGATTTGTTTTATGATCTATAAAAAGATTAACGCATAGTGATTTTTTTATTTACGGGTAATTTATCAATTTAAAATTATGAGTACAAACACCTTGTAATGTAAACACATCAGAATTTTAATACCTAAAAAAATTATTATATTGGCAAAGAATTTTTCTGAATAAGATATTTTGATAAAGATATTCCTGAAATTATTTCATACGCACATAATTTGAGTGGAAATGCTTTAAATAAAGATATAAATGCCTTTAAATCATTGTATTCGCAAGCAAATTCTATTTTTTATATTTTTTTTTTTTTATGAATAAAATATTTTAATAGCTTTATAGATATTTCTTTCTGATCTATTAAATCATTTCCAGAGTAATAAAAAAAAAATTATTCTAGTTATACCTACTTATTTTATAAAAAGATAAAAAAAAAGAAACACTTTTAGGTATATTTTCGAAAATTAATAATAGAAGTGTTATTTATGTTCTTTTGGGCTAGGTCTAAAGTTCAGAAACAGTTTGAAAGAACACAAAAAAAAGTAAATTTTCCAATATGATTACATATAATTGCATTATGATTGAAAAAATTGGAAATTATTAAGAGTACTTGGTACCAGTTTGGATTTTTTGTCCCAAAAATTTGATTGTAGAGCCGTTTTAGATTATTTTAAAGTTTAATTTAAAAAAAACATTTCATTCACAACCTCAGGAATGTTTCATAGTTTAAAATGACATAAAACTTTTTAGAATCGGTTAAGGCTAAGTGCTCGAAATCTCTTGAAAACCATTTTGTGACACATAACAATGGTTTTGAAGAGATTTCGAGCACTTAGCCTTAACCGATTCTAAAAAGTCTTATACCCTTTTAAAGTATCAAACAGTTCGGAGGTTGTGAATGAAATGTTTTTTCTAAATTTAACTTTAAAATAATCTAAAACTGCTTTTCAAAAAAAATTTGGGACAAAAAATTCAAACTGGTACCAAGTCCCCTTAATAGATTTTATTAATAGCGAACTCTGTATTCAATTAAAAAAAATTACTATGTAATAAGGTAGAACTATTAAATAAAAAATTCCAATGACGTGAAAATATGATTTTTCTCGTTAGCACGGCAAATCTGGTGCAATGACACGATATTAAAATAGTCTCATAAAATATTTACACAATTAAATTTGTTCGTGAATATAAACGTAAAATTAAACATTTGAATTAAAATGTAAAAATATTAATTTAAAATAGTTTTACTTGAAAATACATTTTCAGTTAACCAAATTTATAAATTTTGATTAATATATAATTATGTATATGTATATAGTTATGCATTCATAATTTAAAGGCGTTTTTCTGTAATATTAATTTAAAACATCCCTCCTTCGCAAAAACTTTTTATAGATTTTTTTAGAACAATTTCCAAATGGTTTGAAATAGCTTTAAGTTATTTTTTTATTACATAATTAGAATTACAAATAACCACTTGTTTGTGGCGCTTCAATGTAATTACACAAATCCTTGAAATTTTAGTGAAATTTTAGTAATTAATATCGTAGGTAATCATAAGTTCAACATTTAATTAAAATTCCATAAATCTAATCAATGAACTGTATTTTAATTTTGCTATTTCTGACAGTTTCGGAATCGAATAATTTAAAATTTTTATAATTAAAATGAACTCTTCTCGAATATACAATATCTTCTGATTTTATATAATTATAATCTATATATTCTATAACAACAATAATTCGAATTTGTTTTTACTGAAAAGAGTCAGGATAATTCTTCAATAAAATTGAGACCTTTATAAAATTTAACAGAATTTCATTAACCTGCTGAACTAATTCCAAGTTGGATTTTTAATAAATAGAAATTAAATTCGGCATTTAATTTAGGCGAGCTTAGTTTTCCGAATGATTTATATTTGTAAATATTTGTTAGAAAATTTTGAAAATAAATTTTTTTATCAAAATAATATTTTTGACTTTATTCACAAAAGAAAAAAAAAAAATTAAATATTGCAAAAATTTACTTAGATATTATATTTGAAATTTTAAATTCTTATATAAAAATAATGTTTTGTCATTCTTAATATTCTAAAAATAAATTCAACAATAAACACATTTCTTGATGAATCTATTTTAATTTGAATTGGCAGTTTTCGTAATGCGGTTTATACAATTTAAATTTTATCACCAAAGCATATCAAGTGGCAGCGCACGTAATAGAAAATGTGTGGTAATTGCGTTTACGAATATTTTATACAATACCTACTTTATGTTTGTTTATTTGTTTATAAAATTTTTATTTTTAAAGCAAAAAAATCTTAAATGGCTTCTTAAGTTAAATTTAATTTATGTTTTTGAAGTTTTACTATATTAAACAATTTTTTTTTTTCAATGTTTTTTTATTTCAGAATATGTATAGATTAATATTTTGGGATTTTCTAGCCAATATCTTTAGAATTTCGACAAGTGAATTTCACATCATTTTAATGAAATAAACGTTTTTTTACTTACAGCAATTTTCGTGCTCATCTAAAAGTTTACTAGAGTACATCAAATTTTCAATTAGAATTATTTGTTTTTGTGAATTAAGTTTTCATCATGGGATAAGATTCATTGTTTGGCTCTAATCTTATAAAGATTTAACTTGAATCGTTTCGAAATTTGCTTGGGGATAAAAATGTAAAAAGATATCGAGAGTAATAAATCTTCAAGTTTTTTCCAAACAAATAACAAGTGCAGAATAAGGAGCTTTAAGCTTTTAACATATTTGAAATTCAAGGAGTCCGAATTGTTTTATTCACAAATATGTGGTTTAATTTTTTTTATCTCTCTCAAGTATAATATCAATTAGATCTCGTTTTACTCTAAAAGCTTAAGATGTGTTGAATGAACTTGAAAATGATACATTTTTTAATATAAATTTCCGGGTATCTTTTTAAAAAAGCGTTCCCCTGACAAGAAAGGAGGATCATATTGCTCGTTAATTACGGGGTGAAAGTACATTATTCTCGTACATTTATCAATCAGTGATTTTAGCGGTCCAAAATCTTTACTAATAATGATTTTGTTAAATTATTATTTTTATTTTAAGTTTCATTGAGTAAGTGACGATTCTGAATTTTTAATGAGGCATAATTACATAAAATTAAATTAATTCATCTATTTTAATGAGCAATTAGTCTTGTTTGGGTAGTTTGTAGTTAGGAAAAAAATATGTATTAAGATATTTTTTATACCTATTTAATTCTACTTTGTAGAATAAGCAAGACGATTTTAGAATTAAAATCAGAAGTTTTTATATTGAACGTAAAATTTATTAGCGAATGTGAATATAAAATCCTGACGAAAAAAACTTTTTTATTTTGTGAAATATTAATGAGATCTTAACATTACAAACTGTTGTATCGAATAGTTTTAAAATTTTTGTACTAAAAAATTAAACGCTTACCTTATTATTTAATTGATATGATGGAATTATGTTGTTTTGGTTTGGGACTGCATTTGAGAGATTTCCTGTTTGATTTGATGTTTGTAAGGGAATAAATCCCGGAACAGCTAAAGGTAATAGCAGCATAGAATTATTCGTTGATGTTGTTGAAGGAGTGGTTTGTGTTGTCTGTACTGTTGGCAGAATGACTTTTGTTTGAACAGTTGAATTAATAATAGTGTTACTATTATTTTTCTTACAAACACAATTCGATTGACTATTGCTAGACGAAGTTTCTTGACTATTGATTTGTAATGGAATGTTATGATTTGTACATTGATGATCTTGAGTGTTTGATGAAATTTCTATTCTTTTTTTTTGTGATTGTTTATGACAGTTTTGACAAAGTGTATTATTGCTAGATTCACCAATTCTGCTGCCGCCGCTGTTCGAGTTATTTATAACAATGGGTTGACGTGTTAAAACATAAGGTGCTGCAGCGTTACGTGCTTGATTCAATATTGTTTGTGGTGATTTTTGTGCTTTCGCTTGCCACTGAACTGAACACGGTAATAACCCGACCAAGCGCAGCCCCACAGGGCTCGCTTCGGGTAATTTTTGTGATGTTATTTTGTCTTTTAAAGGTAAATTATTATAATTTCAATCTATTTATCTTTATGAATTTTTTTTTTACAAAGATTTTGAATTCTTTATATTTGTGTTGTGTTAAATCTGGAACAAAAAAGAAAATAATATTATACAAATAAATTTTTTTTAGTATTTTCAACTAAATTTATGATACATTTTCAAGTGAAATTAAAAAACATGTCTGTCATCGTAGTTAAAACTCTCATTTTGAACCAGTTTGAACCAACGAAAAAAGTTACGAGGTAAATTTTCAATTTTTCCCGAATTTCTTTTACATCTATTTATTTTATTCTGTCGCATCACATTTAATTCAAACCCTTCAAACATATCTTACGTTTATTTTATCTTAACATATGAGCCGTTTATTTTGAAAGTGGTTTAAGTCCATTTTTCAAAAAAAAAAGTTAATGATAACAATAAGCACAATAGTATATATTCTTTTTATTTATAAACAATTTATAAACAATTTTAGTATAAACAATTTTAGTATAGTATCATTAAGTATAGTATCATTAAATGACACTTGAAAATTAGCTTATGGAAATATTAATGTATATTTTTAAATCAATTGAAACACAACACCTTAAATATCTCAATACAAGAACAAATAGACTTTCAAAATAAACGGTTCATATCTTTTGAATGACTTAATATAACTACCAAAACTAAATTCGAAACCAATTTCTTAAATTTAATGAAAGCGCATATAATAATTAAAAATAAAGTTCAAACTAATTTAAAGTTCATTCAGGTATTTTGTTGAAATTTACTTATCATGATTTTTATTAACTTTTTTAGCAATGAATGTGATGAAATTTTACAGGAAAAATAATTCATTTATTTAATTTTTGAAAGTTATGTATATTGTATGCGCATATCAGGAGCACGGATAACTGATGCAGAAAATTAGATTCACCCTCATATTAACCGAATATAGTTGCATTTACTTAAAATTTAAATTAATAAAACAGTAAACTTATTATTTCCATTTCAATGAACAACCAACTATGTTTGTATATGTGGTAACATAAATAATAACTACAGTGTAATATATTCATCTAATTAGTATAAAACATTACCAAAATTTACAACATAAATCGGTGGTATCATATATATGTTTGACGGTTAAGGTGCGGTTTCTTTAATTTTACAGGTCTCTGAAACGAAATTTTGTTGAAAGATATTATTTGAAGAATAACTACCAAATATTATAGGTTTTTAGGAGTGTTATTTAAATTTTTGTTAAACGAATGAATAGATAGTAAGTCGAGAGTCGAGTGGGCCTAAGATAACAAATTTCATACGAATGATTGTTAAAAATAGAATAAACTTTAATATTAACATCAAATTGAAGTTAAGTTAAGAAAAATTTATTTGATTTAAATATAGGAATGGATATAGGAATAGGTGCTTTGAAGTAACATAGTATTATTTTAATCAACTGTAACAGCAAAACTTTATTCTATTTATAAATAGAAAATCACGAAAAATCTGTCTTTTTCATTGAAATGTAAAGAGTTGATTGGATAGCCAAGTATGTAAGCTATACATATTTATTTTTATATTTAAATATATATATTTTATAATATTTTCTTTCTTTGATCATATTATATATTATAGAAATTTAAATTAATAGTGAATTACTAAACATTTTCATATAAAAAAATATTTTATATAGAAATATGTATTTAGAAGAAAAAAATAAAATAAAAAAATTTTCATGTAAAACATAAAAACAAAATCTCTACTATATTTAAAATGTTAAACGGATATAAAATGATGACAAGTGCTAGTTTTTAGACACAAAGGACTATTTTCTTCTATAAAATTAAAAAAAAAAGAAAAAAAAAGCCCTTTTGATATGATATTAATGATATAGTTACTCCCATAAAATGACACTTTTTGTTTTCATTTTCCAGCTGATGAATAAATCTACAACAATTCAGGACTTCCAGTTGATGAAAATCCTTTTGTTTGCTGATACGTATCTATTTTAATTCGTTCTGCTTTTTTGTGCAAGAATTGTTTATATTTTTAACAAAATGAATGTGTCACAAGAGTATCACTGGGTTTTTTTTTTTGTTTACAGACTAGAAAAGCAAAAACAGAGCAGTTAAAAAAATTAAAAAAAAAAAAATTACAGTTCTGGTAGGTAATGTTGCATTTTAAATTAGCCCATAGAGATGAAAAGATAAATTAGAACGATGCAGAATGTATTTTTTTTGTTGTGCTTTACAAACAAAAAAAAAAATGTTGAAGTTGAAGTTTCTACGGACATTATAGTACAGTGTTTACTAATTGAATATTCGTTATGTCTCAATTTTTTTAATTTTTTTTTTTATATTTTTCAAAGAAAATATACGTTTGATTTATGAAATAATAATGTTTTTTTTTTTTTTCGAAATAAAAATGAAAAGAAAAGCCATTATGCAAGTATGTATATTAAAAGCATATTTATGTTAATGGAAAAAAAAACATGAGAAAATTAGAAAGCTTATTTTGATAATAAGTACTTAAAAATTTTAATTTAAGAAACATCCTGTTTTATAAGTTTATTTAGATGTCAAGATTCAGATAATGATTCTACCACTAAAGATAAAATCAATTTTTCTCTCTAATTTGCTTCTTTACACAGTTTTACACAGTTTTACACAATTTCAATGGCTTACAAATGTCGAAAGTGTACATTACATTTATATCAATGTAAGAATTTAAGGAATAAAATGAAGTGATTATGTGTCAATTTATATAATGCTAAAATTCAATGTAATATAATATAATATAACATACATATGTAAAAAGTGCACTGAAAGCAATCGGAAGTAAATTACCTTTAAAATATAGCAAAAATAATGTGCTAAAAATCTTTTACTTATTATTAAATTTATAAAAATTCGTCCAATAATGTATAAACTGTATCTGAATTGAATTGAAGATAAATCGAAAGTTAACAGTCAAAACAATATTGAACTTAGTGTAATTTTGAAGCGTTCCATCCATCTAGAAAACTCATTTATACCACATAACTTCACATATTAAGATTGGACTTCACATATTTAATTCACTTTACTTATTTTAGTATGCTGGATACTTTAAAGCGGTTTACAATTTTAATTACGACGACGCTGAGATTGTTACGCTACAAAGAAAACCAAAAAGCCAATAAAGCATTAAATAGACCCAGATACGCTTGAAAAAACAACGGGACATTGTTTGTCGATTAAACGAATACAATACTCGAAGATGAGATTACCACCGCTCTTACCTGAGTCTATCTTGTCCCAGTGTGGATATTAATAAATTTTTATTCATAATGTTAAGATACAAATCTATATTGTTACCGTCCAAGCCCAAACAGTTTACATGTCATCTGCTTATTATATAAACCAGAAAATTTTCCGCTTTAGGAAAAATTATATTTTTTTTTAACTTAATCCATGATAGCACCTTTTTTGGCATTTTATTCTCGAAATAAAAAAAATATATATATTTTTTATTTTTGCAATGATGGTCCTTAGAAAGTAACAGTTTAGGCAAAGGATTGTTTTTAATTCGTTTGCATAAAAATATTTTTTTGTATAAAATGAAAAATGAAGAAAAAAAAATAAATTGAAAATAAATATAAGAAAAAGGGAATTACCAATTAAAAATTTAATGCATATTTAATGTAAATAAAATAAGTTTTTTTCTTCAATTTTTTCAACCGTAAATTTTTTTTTGCTGTAAAAACTAATACACTTTTTTGTAGATAGTAAAGTAACATTTTTGTGACAATTTTTGTAAGCTCTCTACACAATATTTTTATTTTATTTTTTTTCTACTTTTTTATGTTCAATGAACCTTTTAATTTATATTGGTGAAAATTTTCTAATTAATTTATTTATTTTTTAAAGCACCTTGATAACAAGGTACCGATGATTTTAAATTTTCTGAAATAGAATTTTTAAAGAATTTATATCATCAAAGAAGTGTAATTCTGATCTGTGCCTAAGAATTACAGCTTGGCCATTTCAGCTTGGTTTTTTCATATTTCATATAGAATTATAATTTTCTTTACTCTTTTTATTATTATTAAAATTATTATTATTATTAAATATTTTTTCTATAGACTATGTATATTTCAGATTTTTTGAATACATGTTAAGTTTATGTAATTTTCAATAAATTTAAATTTATTCATTATAACAACTTAACTTAAAATATTACTAAATCAATTATCTGAAACTTACAGCAATATAATTTTAGAAGCAAAAAACTTAACATTATGCTAAGCTTCTTTTTATAGTACAAATTAAAAAGACCCAAATATATATATATATATATATATATATATATATATATATATATATATAAAATAGTACATTATTATCTATTATTTTATGGTGTGAATGTGAAAAACAAAACCAGGTATTTTGTGAAAATATATAAAAAAAAAATGGTTTTGTATTTTACAAAAAAAAATTGCTTGAAATGCTGGATGCCATATACTCTTTTGAGATAAATTTGCGCTATTATTTTTTCAACATGTTTTCTATTTATTTTGTTTTAATAAACTGCAGTGTCAACAATTTCCACGATACTTGTTTTCATATACACTACACCAATTTGCTTCATATCTTTTAGTTTCATATATTTGTATAAATGTATATGGCAATTTAATATAAAAGGATATTTGGCAGCATATATCCTTTTTGATTGCAGGTACAAAAAGTTTTTTTTTTTTTTAATTTAAAAATAAAATAGTACTTGATTTTTTTTTTTTCCTTTAGCAATATGTTGAAGATATATGAACTAAAAATTAAAAACAATTTTCTCGTTAGCATGTGAAAAAAAAAACGAAATCAAATTATAATTCTACCGCAGAATAATAATACATTTTTAAAATATTTAAAATTGTTATTCACGGCATTAAATTCTGGAATTATTTTTAACACCAAAATTATTTATTTTTTATTATGCGTTACAGCTTATCCGTATGAACAAAATATTGAAGATGATATTATATAGTTCTTTGTATTTTTATTAACTTAACTTTCGAAGAGTGTGTATATTTAAAACTGTGAATTAAAACGTTTGATTAATGCAATTAATTCAAATGTAATAAAAAACCAATTCAATAAAGTTATAAAAAGCTACGATTTTTTGCAAATATATTTCCATTTTTTATTAGCTTCTTTTTATATAAATATAAAAAATAATATTGGTGACTTACGCATAATTTCGTAGTTAATTTAATGAGTTCAAACAATTTAGATGAAAATAAATATTTGAAAATTAAAAAATCGCATTTAATTTTCATAAAAATCAATACATACAAAATAATTATATTCTATATTTCTAAATTTTTCAAAATTTGTTCCATTTTTATATATATTTTTTAATCATTTTTATACGACCTTACGTAAATTATGAAAGATGATAATAAATAGGTTCATATAAAACGACATGAAATTATTAAGCGTTGGCATACATGTATAAAATATATGTAGTACATAGCAATACTTTTTAGCCCGTTTTCCATCAAAAAATAAAAAAGTTCTGTATGTCTCTCCGTCCGCCAGTTATACCTGGACTACTCAATCGATTTTAACCCTTCGAATGCTAAAATATGTGCAATCTCGTTGACTAAAAGATAAGGTTCTACAACTTTTTCAACCATCCAAGGGACTAAATAATTTTCATATAAAATTTATATATTTTTCTTTTTTTTTTAACTTTTAATGGATTTCGATGAAAATTAGTATGTTAGATAGATAGTTGTCGACTAGGGTACGAATTTCGATTAAAATTGTTATATTTGTAATTTGTGTGTGTTATTGGTTTAAAGGTATTAAAGGAACCTAAAAAAACGTTTATTCCTGATTGTGATTGGAAATTCCACATACTTCGTCATTTATTTCAAAAAGACCATTCTCCTTTCCGTACTAGGCGTTATTCAAGTGTCACCGAAATTACTCCATAGATTTTATTAACATTTTTCTTTTTTATAACCTCATTAAAAAACAGGTTTGTCTATAAAATTTATTATTTTTTGTGAAACTAATTATTTGCTTCATTTCAAGCGCAACAAAGCAATATTATTTTTAATTTAGGGAATTTTAATCGGGCTAAATTTATAAATATTTCGGTTATATATAAGTATACTTAATAAGTATATACTCCGTTCATCATCAAACATTAAATTTTACATTATATTCTTAAGTGCATCAAAAAAATAAATAATTTTATTAAAATTTCTAATTCACATCATAAAGCAAATCTTTTCATAGGACACTAACTCAATTATGCTGACTTTCTTATTAATGGCATTGGGTTAAGAAAAATTGAAATTTTTTTAATTTTTGTAAAATGGTAATGAGCCGAAAATTGTTTCTTAGAAATATTTTAATAAAATATTAAAAACATAGAAACATTAAAACATTATTACTTAGAAAATTTTATTTTCTTCTGCAAAACAGATTTTATTTTATTAAATTAATTTTAGAGAAAAATTTAATGGATGTAAAAATAAAAAAAAAATTTTAAATTGTTTTCTACATTAATTAAGTATATTTTTTGTAACATATTTTACAATTTTAAGTAGAGCCTTCAGTAAAATGAAAAATACCTATCAAATTTTCATGTTTAATGCTTACAATTTTAATGATTCATGATAAAGTCAATATAAATATGAAATGAAAAGACTAAAACAAAACCTTCACTTACAGAAAAAAATTCCAATTGATAAAATTAACATGTTATGAGAATCTTCTAAGTAAATGCAGATATCTTGGAAGGATTATTGCACTGAGTGGATCTATAAAGTCATCTGTTCTGTCTGGCCAGTTTAGAGAAACAACTGACGGCAACATTTACATAATTAGACTCATGAATAAAGTGATTTTGAGAATTGAAAAATCTTTACCGACTAAAAGGATAGAATAATTGGCTAAAAATGTCTTCGGAAATCAATTACATTTTCGAAGAAGTTTAAATTATTTAAATATAAGCTGACTTCGTTTTTAGTTTCATAAAATAAATCGCGTCGGTAAATTCTAATTTGAGGGAAATGTAATAAAATAATTATTTTAAAAACTATAATTACACCTTATTAAAAATCCTAAGAGATAGTAGGATACGACGTGATAATTTCATTTAAAAATTATAGCTTACGATATGTTGAAATAAAAAAAAAATTGTCGTAAGTTTTCATTACATTCCAACATGTTGTTTTCTATAAATAGAAACAATGACTTAATAATACAAATATTTAATGTTCAACTGCTCAATCATTCTAACCAATCACACTAACTTACCTTTTTTCTAACACAATCTTTATTTTTTATATATAATATTTCTCGTTATATCGATAGTATGTCAAGAATTAAGTTATAATATGTGTTTTTAACAAACTAGTAGGTACAAATATATGATATTATATTGGGTGTATGCATTGAAAATGTCCAACTCACATCCGACTTCATATCTATCATTCTGATACATATTTTGACCTTGACAGCTGTTGTATCTTAAAGTAGATGTCAAAACCTAAATAATTCAGTATGGCATCAGCAACATACATGCAATTAAAATATTTTTTTTTCATCAAAAACCATGTCGAACTTCGAGCCATCAAAACAGCATTTGCGGGAAGCTTTAATTTAAAAAAACCGTGACTGAAAGTCATTAAATGATCTCAGAAGATTATCGTGACATTCTTTTCGATAGAAAAACGTATCAGCGTTGGTTTGCACGCTTTAAAAGTGGTGATTTTAACGTGAAAGACAAGGAGCTCCCGGGCCAAGTGAAAAAAAGAGTGGCCTACTATGAGCTGCTAAAACCTGGTAAAACCATCAATGGTGAACGCTACCGACGACAATTGATCAAATTGAACGCAGCAATCAAACAAAAACGGCCGGAATACGCCTCCAGACACCAATCGATAATTTTCCATAACGGCAACGCTCAGCCGCATCGCATTCACCAGGTCAAAAACTAAGTTGAAAATGCTGCCTGAGAATCGTTACCCCACCCGCTTTATAGTCCAGACTTGTCTCCTTCCGACTACCACTTATTTCGATCCATGCATAATGCCCTTTCCGGAACACGCTTCACTTTAGTCGACGGAATTAGAAATTGGCTCGATTCGTTTTTGGCCGCCAAGCCCGCGAAATTCTTTTGGGACGAAATCCATAAATTGCCAGGAAGATGGGAAAATGTTGTAGATAGCGATGGCCAATACTTTGAATAACATGTTTTTCCTTTTTATATCGAAATAAATGCATTTTTTTTTCGTAAAAAATTGAATGCATATACCCGATAATAATATTATAACTTCATTTACAGACGAATATTCATTTACCTAAGAGATTTATACATATGTGTATAGTTTGTAATATTTTTAATGCATCTTTCATTTCCTGTAAAAATTCCATAATAAATGCAAATAATAATAGTTTAAAATATAAACGAAATTCGAACTAATAAAGTCTTCTACCTTAATTTACCGGTAAACGGTTCAATTATTTATTACAAAAAAATATTTCAAGAATAGATTATTTATTTCACTAAATCATTTGCTTAAAAATCTAAAAAATAATTAAAATAAACTTCTTCCATTGGGTTTTCCCATACAATGCTTGAAGTCGTTGACACTCTACTTACATAATAATCTACAAGAAATTTTAACATTTATTAACATATATATGCAAAATCATAAAACCAGAATTTCAACTTAAATTTGAACAGAGGTAGATAACACGATCATTATCCAATTACGAAAGTTTGTTGTATGTATATAATATCCTTTCAATAATTTGTTTTTTTCTTGATTTTGAAAATATGATTATATACTTATACAACACCACTGACAATCTACTTATTTGTTAGAAATAAACATTATGTAAGAAAATTGATGCTTACGTTTTATATGAATTTGATAAAAAAAATATAATTTCTTCTTTTAGGTTTGATGTAATAAGCTCTTCAAGGCTACATGAATCAATTAATGATGTAGGTATATTATGATAATATTCATAATATGTAAACAAATATTAACTCTTAGATGAATGATACTTTTAATACTCGTATAATGTTTAGAAATGAGAGTTTTAATTAAGAAAAGTTTTAATAAAAAAATTTATTTTTTTTAAAATAGAAATTAGTTACAATTTTCAGTAAAACTTGAAAATGAAAATCACAAACAGTGTTTTTAATTGTTTTTTTTTTTCTTATCGTGTTTCAGTTACGTTTTTCTTATTTTGTTTTATTATTATTTTTTTTTTTTATTTATTTATTTTTTTTTTTTTCTTTAATTCAACAAAATTTAACACGAAACTATTTTTTTTTTTTTTGTTTTTCGTGTTCTAATTACATTTTTTTTTTTTTATATAATAAATTTCTTTTTTAATTTCGATTCTACAAAATTCCAATTTTTTTTTTCGTCTTATTTTTATTTATTGTATTTTTTTTTATTTTATTTTATATTTTTTTTTTTGTTTTTATCTAAAATAAAAATTAATTTAAAAAAAAAAAAAATTGTATATTTTTCTTGCACTAGTTTTTAGTTTAATTTAATTTTTTTTTTTTTTTTACTTTTCTTTTGAAATATACTTTTCAACACATTTTTCTTCAAACTATATGAACGTACATATATAAGTATGTAGAGAAAAAGAAAAACAAAACAAAAAAAAAAAATAATAATAATAAAAAAGAAAATTGTACACAAGAAAAATTTGCGAAAAATTATTTTCTTTTTTTTTTGTCGTTATTTTTTATTTTGTGTATATATTTATTTTCTATTTTTTTTTTTTTTTTTCAATATATTTTTCTCTCACAAAAATTTATTTCATATAAAAAAAAAAAATTGTTTTCTTTTTTCGTTTTTTTTATTATATTATTTTTATGATATGAAAAAATTAAAAAATCTGTGTACTTTTAAATGTCATATACACCGCCGACAATTTTACACTGAAAACGATAATTTCATACTTTTTTAACGGCCACTATGCTGATGATGAAAAACTTTTTTTTTTATTTTTTCTTTCCTTTTCATTTCTATATTTTTTTTTATTATTGTTGTTTTATGTAGAAGTTCACGAAAAAAAAAAAAAACACAGAAAATCTGTGAAAAATTTTTTTTTCCCATATACACACGTATATAAATAATAATATTTATGTTTGTATGTATATGATAAAAAATATGATATACAATACACAAAACACAATTCTCAAAAAAAAAAGGGAAAAACGACAATCCCGAATGAATATTTGTATATAAAATGTAGTATGTAAGAAGGTAAAGCTTAATAATAAAATGGAATAAAAATGTAAATAAAAAAATAATAATTATAAACTTAATCCACAGACTAATTGTATTCAAAATTATATTTTAGATAACATTAATAGTATAATTGTAATCATGCAATAGTATATAATATTATGTTAATTACAGTATATGCAGATTAATTGACAACAACTGAAAACAGACAGTTTAATGAACGCAGTTTAAAAAATTATAAATTCAATTAATTTCGCCTTTATATATTACAAATATTATAATTATAATCGGAATTTGATTTGACTTTCAATAAATAAGTGAATCATTGGCACTGCTTCATAAAAAACACTATCAATTTTGTATCGGTTTTACTATATAATTTTTACTTGAAATTCTTTTATTCGAAGAAAGGGTGTTACATTAAGCTCTATATGTAAATGGAATTCTCTATGTTATGCTATGAAATAAGTAATAAAAAATAATAGAGATAAAACTATTAGAAATTACACATTGGAAAATCCTGCCCCAAAATATTATATTCTGCCAATATAATAATTTCCTTTTATTATATGACAAAGAAATAAGATTCTAAAAAAATCTTAAAAAGGATGTTATCTTTATATAGAGAAGAAAATGCCAAAATTAAAAAATATTTTTTTACATAATAATTGTCATTCATATTAGCTGAATTAACCCTTTATGTTCTTTAAGTTGTTTTTAAAAAACTATCTCTGAGATTGTAAGATTTTTATTGACGATCCATAGTTCAATGAAATATAACGAATATCCTACTGTAACGTATTACAACTAAATGTTATAACTTTTTTTAAAGGAGTAAATAGTTTTAAGCTACTTTTCCATTTTTACTTTTAAGATTTTGTATTGGAATTTTAGACAAAACCTAATTTTTGAAGAAAGCTTTTGGCTTTTTAAGACCTCATTTGAACCGATTATCTTGTTAGCTACAAAACCTCTGTTTCTCTCAACTGTTAAAAGTCTACTTATAGAGACTGCCTCTGTGAATACTATTAGTTTTTGCCATTAAAAAAAAGTAAAGAAACCAACGTGAAAATTTTCGTGACAGCGATTAGTCTTTAACACAAATAATAGTCAATTTTTCGTTTCCAATTTAATGAAAAAGGTTTATTTAAAGTTTGGTTTAAAAAATCTTTTTAGCTGAACATTAGTTCTAAATAATTATAAAATTAGTACTAAAAAATTATACAATAAAGCCATTATGATGATTTCAAAGATGCGATGATTTTAAAAGGGTTAAACAGAAATTAATATTTAATATACAAGTAGATTTTTTTTTTTTTTGGGTACATAATATAATTTCAGAGTGAAATCCATTTTCATATTAAAAGAACTTTATTGAGAGAATACATTAAATGTTATGTTTCAAAAAATTTAACATGAAAATATTACACATAAAACAAATTGAATGAAAAAGACCGGTACTTTCTCACACATACTTTAGAAAATTAACCGCACATCTGTGGAAAATAAACTGAAAACTGTATTTTTTTTTTTCTTTTCTTTTCAAATAGAAAAATATAAATGAAAAACCCATTTTATAAAATATTAAATTATGTATAAGTTTCTCTTTTTAGAATATTTATTTTTCTTTCACGCATACATTAAAAGAAATCTCAGCTGATGATGGAAAATTTAACTACGTTCTAGGAACAGATGAAAAATTAACTTCTTTTTTTTTTTTGGTTTTGGATATTATATTTAACAAAAATATTAAAACTGAATTACTACTATCAAAAAGATAATTCTGGATGACAATTATTTTTACTTTTCTACAGGATCAAAAATTATTTTACATATTAAAAGAACAATAATTTTAAAAAATATTACAGAAATGAAATAATTTTTAAGAATAATTTTAAAAATTAATGCATTTTAATTTTAAATGATTAATGACTAATTTAATTAAGTACAATAAGTAAATTAATAAAATTAGTAAATAAAATTAATAATTAAGCTGAGGGAAAAAATAAGTAAAATACAACAAGAAATTCAGTAAAATTAGTTCAATGTAAAATTTATAATAAATAATAAAATAAGTAAATAATAATATTATTGTTAGTAATTACATAAATATGTAATTTCTAAAATTTACTTTAAACATGTTTACAAAAAAAAAATAAATTGTCAAAAGCAAATCAGCTGATAGTTCGGCTTTTTCTAATATTGCTTTTATTGTAATATTTTTCCTATAAACTGAAATTAGTGGAATGTTTATTTTTTTTTTAATATCAATTAATATACACTTGAAACATAGTTATTAGTTTTCTTTCACGATTTTATTTATAAAATAACCCTAAATTGAAAAAAAACTTTTATAACATTTAAATTTTTTAACTTTTTATTTAGTTTTTTTTGCAATATTCATATACCTAATAGTTCTTAAGCATATCGAAATAATGTTTCCCAATAAATTTCAAAACTTTTATTATGATTAAAAAAAAAAATTAATAAAAAAAAGTGCCAAAAATTATGTCATGAATTAATGCTTCTCATCATAAAAGAATAAACATAGAGCATTTTCTGAATAACATTCAATGAAATTCAAACGAAAGAAAATTTACTCACATACCTATGCATTATATATTTATTTTTACCGGTTAAATATCGCATATATATATATATATATATATATAGTATGTTGCAAATAATCTGCTCATGTATTAGTTTCGAGATAATAAAAAAAAAATAAAATTAAATACACTACTTGTTTAAATATTTCTGCAGAGGCGGAGCAAATTTTCTGCAAATTTTTCGTTTTAAAACACAAGCTATTGGACAAAAGAAATTTTATGAATTTTTTCTTTTTTACATATATTTTTTTTTAAGTTTATACATAACTATGCAATTTATAAAGTATTTTTACATTATCTTAAAATGGTGGCTTTAATATCTATTTCAATTTTATATTAATAATTAATAACATTAAAATTAAATTGCTAGGCAAAATAAAATGTTGAAACGAGCCTCTTAATGAATTAAAATCCTAAATACTGCTCTGAAATTTGTTTACCAATTTGTTGTATCCTTAAAAATAATATACAACACAACACGATACAAAAATTGTTTTTTTTTTTGTTTATTAAACAACAAATTTCAATTATTGTAAAAACCATTTCAATATATTCCAATAGATAATAAATTTTTCAAGAAAAGTTTTTTATATTAAATTTTTTTTTTTGATATTAAAAATTCTGAAAAATTTCATTAAAAGTATTCATTATAGCTCAATTAGAACGTATTGCCGTCGCTAAAATGACAAAAAAAAAGATATATTGAAGAAACAGATATTACGTTCGAGATACACTTATCCGATACACAGGACAAATAATCGCTAACATCGCATTTATATACCTTCAAATTGAATTTATAAGTATGTTCATGTGGCATTGAGTACATTATATCACGATACTTAATTTCATTTATTCTCCATACTCCATACTGAATTGAGTATTAGAGATACGGAATCAAATGTGTAATTATTTTTTTAACGGGCTTTTATTAAAAGTTCAACTTCTCTACTACTAAGAATTTGAGTTGAAGAGGTTGTGCCTTGGACAAGTTGATGAATAAAAACAATATTACCTAGTGAACTTAGATAATGGGGAATTTGATGGATTAAAATAACCAGCAAAAATATTTATTATACAACTTTATTATATAATATTTTACATAAATTAAATAAAGATTTAATTTTCATTTTTAATATTAATATGTTTCCCTATAGATGCTGCATATCTAACCAAACCCCAAATTATTCTTTGATTGATTTTATCTTACCTAATGTTTATGAACAAAACAATAATCAGTTAAAAAAAAAATATTTTCTTGTAATCATAAATGTCGTTTTAAACATACGATAAGCAAAACACTTATTTTTAATATTGTTTACCATTTTCGTTGCATGTATTTAATAAAAATTAAGCTATCCTTGGGTATAGTGAAAATTTTTAAATAAAAATCTCTATCTTCTGCTTGTTTAGGAAAAAAAAAAAAAGCTCATCGTAACCCTCTCATGTACACAACCATAAACTTTTTTTTAAACAACAAAGGTAAAAAATTAATATTCCTTCAGATTTTCTTACCACATATACATAATATTATATACACATAATATAGCTACCTCTATGTATTTAGCCAAAATTTCTTTATTTTTGAAAAAATTAATTAGGATATCGGTTGTCAACAAAGTGATAATTTATTTGTTAAGGCAAAATTAAAATAGCCACACATAAAAGCAACCCTTCTGTAATAATCAACATTATCGAATATTAAAAAAATATCTCTAAAAGATATTTATTACTCCTGCGACTTATTTTATCATTTAAGTAAATTTTTATAATTTTTATCAAAATCGCAAACGTAATCAAATTTCAGCATCAAAAATTCTAGTATGTATTATAAATTTAATTTTTAATAATTTTACGACAAAAATATTTAAAAATAAAAATTAAATTATATACTAAATATTTTCTGTGTTATTTTTAAATTTTCTTGTATAAGTCAAGTGTTTGCTATAAAATAAAGCATCAAAAGTTATCAAATTTCAAGTGTTGCATTCAAAGTTGAAAAAAAAATATAAAAGTTTTTCTAAATAAATATATATTTTGTCCTTAAAGTTCATTCTATATACGAATTGAAAACTAATATTATTTTTTTTTATTTTATTTGAATTGAAATTTTTATGACAGTCATTATATTAAAGTTCATGTATATTCATTTCCTGACTTTTAAGTCGAACAACATAAATGTAAACATATGTTTAAAATATAGTTTTAAATTCCTAACTTAGACATTAAAACTTCAAATCTTTTCTGACCGAAAGGTATATGCAATATATGTATATATTAGAACTGTGACAATTTACAAAGTTGCCCTTTTGTGCTGTGCTTAATTTATTTTCAATATTAAATCATTGAGCTTTATGCCTTCAAGTTTGTTCAACTTGGTTCTAATTATTTGTTTAAGCGGTGAGCAAATGTTTTGTTGTAACAATCTCAATTTAACATTTTAACATATCTTGACGTCTAAAACCGTGTTTGAATCATTCTTTGAGCTTTTAAAACTGACAAACAAACAAAAAACTAAATTTTCTCTTTTCATGGTATATCGTTGAATACACCTTTTTACCTCGAAATAAATAGAAAATTGAATTCCAAAAACAAGAACTACGAAATGAAATTAAATAAAGCAGCTAATTTTCAAAGTAAAAAACATTTACGAACCTTTTCTGAAATAAAAAAAATAATAATAATAATTTAAATTAAATCCTTCATATTGTGTAAACAAGAGAAAACAATAAATATACCAAGAAGATTGAATTTTCTCGAAAAAAAACAAAAAAAAAAAATTTAAACAGATGCTGATTTATGTACAAATGAATTTACAATCATGTATAAAATTGTACATATATATTTACAGTCAACGTTTTCAAATGAAATAAATGCAAATTTTGAAGTGTTTAAGTTAAATAGACATCTTAAAGTTGTTTTCCTTTAACAAATAAAAATATTAATAAAGAAAAATTTCAGTAAAATCCTTTCTGACACTCTGCAATAAGAATATGAGTGGGTATTCTTATGAAAAAATGAAATTATATGAACAATAATATAAAAAGGTATACATATTTATTTGAATTTCAACGAAATAATAAGTTAGTGAAAAAAATAAATTTTTGAGAAGAACATTTTTAATTTTGTTGTACCGATATATAAAAATTGTAAAGATGGTAATAAAAATTAAATAAAAACCTAAAAAATTTAGTTATTTTCCTTGCAATGAATGCCAAGTTTTCTGAAACAACTCTGCAACATTTACCTTAACGACAAGACATTATCTGGCTAAAAAAAGAAATCGTTAGGTTTCTAAACTAAACACTTTTTAGTATTCCAGTTTATTCTATTTTAGCTGATTTTTCTATATTTTCATTTTATTTAGCATATATATATATTTAAATAATATAAATATATTTTATTTTCAAAAGTTTCAATAATTAACGGCTTGCCGCAAAATTATCAAAAATGCATTTAAGTTATTATGAGTTTTAAAAATATAATTTTCTTTAGGTATGTTTATTATTAAGATATAAAAGTTACAAGAATCTTAATTTCAATTGTAAGCTGCCAGGATTTACATATAAAAACTAATTATTTTACTTCATTTAAGAGCCCTCCACTTGAAATTCTGTTTTCTATTTCTGTTTTCTATTTTTGCAGTTTTTTTTGTTTTATTTTACAGAAAATAAACGGCCGTGAAAAATGCGACAAAAATTGTACGAAAAACACTTCTACCAGAAAATCACAAAACTATATTTGAATTTGATTTCTGTGCAGAAACTGTAATTTATCAAAAAAATTAAAAAATTCTTAGAAATAAATGAAATTAATTAAAAATTGTTTAGGAAATTAAAGAAATTCAAAATTTCACGTCACCAGCCCTGGAGAGTGGTATTTTAGCTTTATTTCTGCGTTTGAGATTTTTTATTACCTTTTTCCTTTACTTCAGAATCCAAGCAAATATGTTCAAGTTTTTTAAAGGCTCGTTTGGGCCCAAAAACTCTAAATTTAAAAAATCCGCCTCACCTACCCTGGAGCCAGTTATATACTCTTTAACATATCAAAAAATCACTTCAGTCTAGATTGTAGTAACCCTACAATCAAAGCCAAACTAAGACCAATTTTTTGCAATTTTTCACAATTAGGGCTCTTAAGTTAGTATAGAAAAAAAATTAAAAAAATTCTAATTCTAATTAAAACTAAATTGCAAATTTAGATTTTGATCATAAAGTCCATTATATTGATTTCTTCTATACAAGGTACAAACGGTTGAACCAAAAAGTTGAGACAACAAAAAAAATTAAAATTCAATTGCAAGATAAATTGCATTTGATGGTGAAGCAATTCATCAAAAAAAAAAAAAATTATAAAAAAAAAAGAAAATAATAAATAAAAATATGCTCCATTAAATATTCAGGATATTAAAAGAAAATAGAAAAATTTATTCCATGAAATTGTTTTATTTTGTTTTATTATTATTTTTTTTTATTTTTTGTTATTATTATTATTTTTAATATAAACATATTTACCTTTTGAATATTTAAAAAATAATTTGCAAAAATTTTCCCTAAGGAACAATTTTGCAATATTTTTTATATTCTTCAAAACAAAAAAAAAAAAAATTTTTTTTTTTTATACATATTTATTATTTTTTTATGATATTTTATGTATATTTCAACAGAGAAACAACATCAACCCCCTTTAAAAATAATGATGATGGTTGTTTTCTTTTGTTTCTGTTTTTTTTTTTTTCGCTGTATTTTAAAATTTTGCAGTTTTTGTTTTTATTACAAAAAAGTAAAAGACAAGAATCGAGCGAACAAGTGGATCCAAAAGAAAATTGGAAAATGGTTCTAATGAAAAGTGAATTTCCATTTTTTGTTTAATTTTCAAATCTAATCTTAGAAAAATATAAATATAAATAAGAATATATAAGAATTTTTATAGACATTATTCGTTTCGTACTTAGATCCACACAATTAAAAATCTGAAGAAAATCGAAAACAGAATTTATTATTTGAATACTTTTTTGTAACATGTTCAATTGTACTTGTACATACAACATTTATTTATGTCGAATACAGCAGACGAGATATTTAATTGGTATTATCAAACTTTGTTGTACACAAATTAGAAGGGATCGTTTTTCTCTATTATGAGTTACCCAAAATGCCGATAAAAAATAATTATTTTATAATAATAATAAATTTATAACAATAATAATAATAAATTTATAATAATAATAATAATAAATTTATAATAATAATAATAATAAATTTATAATAATAATATTAAAAAGTTATAAATAATTAAATTAAAATCATTTCAGTTGCACATAATTATATACGGTTGAATTGTAAATTGCATTTCATTTAACAATAAAATTGAAGGCAATTTAATCTTACAATTTAATTTAATACATATTTTTTTTTTATAATTTGTAATTTGGAATTTTCAACAAGGTTTTTTTTTATATTTTTTTAACTGTTTTTATTGATAGCTTAATTAATTTTCCATATTTCTATAAATTTATACTTTTATAATGAAAATGTTTAAGTTTTTTTTATTTCTTACTATACCATTCGCGATGGAAATGTAAAAATATCAGTTGAATTAATTTTTATAGCTGTAAGGCATGTGTTAGATTTTCAAAAAATAAAATAAAATATATAAATATACATAAATATATATTTATGTATATAAATATAAATATATATTATGTATGTTAAGTAAGTATATAATTGAAGGACGAAAAAGGAATAAAACAATGAAAAATAAAATAAGAAACAATAATTATTCAATGTTTTAACATATATATACATATAGAAAGAAAATTGTAGCTCAATGAGCCATAATAATGTAATTAATTTGCTTAAATGATTCAATTACTTAAGAGCAATCGACTTTTTAATACAAATAAAATATTTATACATTCAATTAGTCTTATTTGTTCTGAGAAATTTATTATTTTCCACATTTTGTAATAAATATAAAAATTTTTTTTATTTTTTTTTTTAAGTTAAAACGCATTTTACCATAAAAGCTAGATGCAATTTTCAAATAAACAATTTTGTATACTTGAATTACCCCATTAAAAATATTTAGCACTCTTGGCTGGCGTTATAGCACTGACTATTTATGTATTACGTACATACAGGATATATATAAATAAAATTAGAAAATAGCAATATTTTTTATTTTTATTTTTTATTGCATAACCATTATATATTTTGAGATGTATGAAATAACAATTTTAATAAAATAAAAATTAGAAAACAGTGGGAAAATACTCAAGTCTAGCTATTCATATACGTATATATATTTTTTAAATCGTATTTTAGGGTGATATAATATTCAAATGTTTTTGAAAACATGAAGAGAGAAGCACGCATATTTTAAAAGAAATATTTTTTTAAATAGATTTTTCTGATATTAAGAACAAAATTGATTCAAATGTTTACGAATTTCCTGTGAACAAAAGAAGTTTATAAATATTTTTGATTTCTATTTTATATCATCTTTTCATTGTTTTCTGTAAAATCTATTATAATAATACCAATTCTAATTTCAGTCACCAATGATATATAACACTAATTTTTCATTCATACATGTATACAATACAATCAGAAACAACATAAATTCTTTCCGCTCAATGCAACGCAAAATATTTTTATTTAACATAATTTTCTTCAGTTTTAAGTTACAAAGTTACAAAGTTCTTCGTTTGACGTTAATTTCGTATTTATGTTTCTTACATATTGAACAATATCAGTGTAATACTTAAGGTCAGTATATTAAATAACAAAGAACATTCGGTTATCTAACATTTGATAATAATTATTTGTTAATAATTAATTCAAGTACTTACTATTGTATAAAATAGGTCAAGTACAATTGTCATGAAACATTTGAAAAATAATTTTTTATACTATATTCAAATAACGTGATTACTTAAGTAATAAAAATTTTGCAAGTTGTGCTTTAAAAACTTGTACATATATGTTTTTCTGTATACTTCAAAACACTTAAAGAAATTTATTTTCCAAGAAAAATGTTTAAGCTTCTGACAAAAAAAAATGTTAGTTTATGGAATTTTCATTAAGTCTTACAATTTTTTTTTAAAATCAAATCCAGTGACATAAAATAAAATGAAAAAAAAATATCATATATTAGGAAGTTAATTTGCTTTTCAATATTATTCAACGGGAAATCAAAATGTGAATATCTTCAACATTTTTTTTTACCTTTTCTAATTTGAATCACTTTTTTTTTTTGTACTTTTAACTGATTTAGTGTAAAAAGAAACACAAAAAAAAAGATAGACCCTTGAGAAACTAAGTATGTACTTGAGAGCCTTTCTTTTGGATTATTAAATTTTATTTTGTAAGGCAAAAGACGAGTTTAAGATCAAATAGACAAAGAAAGACGTCTTATTGCTAAAGTCACAATTAAGTCTCAGTGTGTAGAGAGTGCAACGGCTAACAACTAACCTCATACACGTCAGAAATCAACAGAACCGCTAATTAATATTTTTAATACCAAAAAAAAAATCGTTAGTGAACTTCACAAAACAGCTGTTCTGAATCTTTAAGAACAATTTATTATTTTCAACTTAAAAAATAATGTAATTACCTTTGCTTCTTAAAAATCATAAAGTTTTCTTTATTCTTTTCTTATTTTATTTTATTTTTTTTCGCACAAATTACAGACAGATTAGACAATATTAAAGTCTTTTATGAAAAACCATTTAACATTTTTATAAACTGGGTACTTTTTTTAATTTTTTTTTTTTTTTTGTTTTTTTTTTTTTAACTTACAACTCTTAATTAAAAGGTAATTACATATTTTAAAAAAAATAAAAAAGAAAAGCTGTTTAATTCAAATTTTCACCACAGATCAATTAGAAAAATGCGACTGAACCTGAAATTTTATAAAAATAAATATTTTTCATATTATGTGCTTGCAGACAAAATTTCCATTATCCTTTTTTCTGCTGGCTGATAAGGAAAAGAAATTTTGATTGTATGCGAACAAATTTTTATTCAAAAAAAAAAACCAAAGCAATTGTGTTGAAATTATACATATATGTATAGTGTATTCAAATGAAAATTGAATGAAAATTTCCAGTATATATAAAAGTGTAAATTTTTCCCTTTAAAATAACTAAAAATTGCATTATTTCAATGTTATTATGAAATTAAAGACAAATTGATAGAATGTCACTTTGAATCTTATAACTATGAATAATATTAAATCCCTCAAATGTAAGTTAAAGAATGCTCGCAAAAGATTCTTGGCTACCCACCAAATTACGCATATAATATTTTAGTTTTTACCTTTACATCACTCGCTAGTTGGTTTTCATTTTCTATATGATTATTATAAAATAATATGATTGAATGATTTTTTTTAATTTCTTGAGCGCAAATATTAAACCTATTGATTAACGAAAATTGTTATGTACACCACCCTTCGAAACTAATAATCAATAATTGAAATGTTTTACTATAATTTTCATATAAGTATATTAAACTTTTATTTCCTTTAATGATTGTTGTAACAAAAAAATTTCAACAAAATGTTAGATATGAAGCCAATAAAATAGTAGGGATGTCCTGGGCGGAACATTTTAAGCATATATATATAGATATTATTATTATGCATTTTAAAGGATTTCTTAACAATAAATTATTATTATAAAAATATGAATAAGACAAATATTAGCTTTTAAGTCTTAAAAAAGAGATTTTCGTTTATTTTTTTTAAATTTAATGTTTTTCTTTTCTTTTTTTTTTTGGGAGAATGAATAAAAAAATTTGACCAAAAAACTATGCAAACCAAATAAGGGTTTAAATCTGAATGAAAAAAAAAAATTGGTATAGGCAAAATATCTAGACAATTTTTTTTTCTCCTGAAATAGACAGCACCAAAATTTACATAAAATTTATTGTAATAAAATCGTAAATTAAGGACTTTAATGTAATAAAAAAAATTATATATGTACATACTATATAATATAATTTAAAATAATTGGTTTTGACAAAAAAAATATATATATACATAAGTATAAAATTGTATGATTAAATCCCCGATTTAAGATTGTAAACTTTAATTTGACTAGTGTAAATAGTTCGAATGAACAAACAATCTAATTCATATCATTAGGGGTAGAATATTTATGGCGACTAACTCTAGCTTCTTTGTCATTTTTTGGCCTATAATTAATTGGAAATATGATTTGTAATTTATGTAAAGTAAACTTTTTTACAAAAGACCCAGGAAAAATAAACATTTCCGTTATTTCGAAATTTAATGACAATTCGAGAAAAGCAATCGTTTTGCTTTTCCAATCAGTTTCCAATTAAATGAACGTTTTCCTAGTAAATGTTTTGTCAACGATTCTCTTTTAACTATATTCAGTTATATTAAATAGAAATTTTAAACTATTTACGTATACACATAATCTTATTTGACGAACCGATATCTTAGTCTTGTAAATGGATATGAACGGATATAGTAAAAAATAAAAGTATGAGCTATTTTTCTTAGTGGCAAATGGGTAATCTTTCTTAAGCCAATTAATAAGTCGAGTTGATTTGTTTTTCAGTGCACATAAGTAATTTTGTAATAATATTGTTAATTCGAAAGCTCCTGCTGAAATATATCATTTATATGAAAAGCTATTACTTAACACCTAACCACAAAGTTTGGCATTATTATTATATTAAAATATAATATATATTAATCGCTAAATATTAATATTAATTATTTCAAAAAATTCAGAAAATATTGTTTTGTTGAAAAAAGGTTCTAAACTTTTTACATTCATAAAAATATATAAATTTATTACTATATGAATAAGAGACCTTTTCAACTCGTCTTCTTCAGAAGATTAGAAACAAACAAAAAAACTTCCACCCTTTGTTTCAATTCAAATCTCATTTAAATATAAAATCTTTATTATTACAATGTGAAATTATACACACAATGTAAAAAATAAAATAAAATGCAATTTTAACTTAGAGCTATTTTAAAATAATATACCTACCCAAAATTTATCTCAAGTTGAGATGAAATAAAAATAAAAAAAATGCGCCTTCACCTTTGAAATCATTTATTTTTCCCAAGACTGAAACCCTCCACCTAAAAAAATAAACTAAAAATTTTTGGAAATAATTTATTGAGTGACAAATAAGGTTACACAACTTTATCCTTTTAAAGTTACATGTATAATTAACTTTTAATAATGGTACATATGGGTATGTAATTGATTAATTTATTATAAAAGGGAAATGAATTAGTTAATTAAAAAGTTTGAATGAAAAAAGTTGTGTTTGAAAAAAAAGAAAAGTCATTCCAACTATAGTATTATATTTTATGCTTGCCCGTCAAAATAATTTTGTCAAAGTGTTATTTTTTTTTTTTTTACAACTGGGTATTCAAATACCCAAAAGGTTGTTTCGGCTTAAAAAATAATATTTTTTATTTTTATCTTAAGGAGGTTTTTAGGTTTATTAAATTTTAATTGGTAATTTTTTTTTTAAATACCTACATTAAGAGTTTGAAAAAAAATATTTTATAGGAAAATTGCCAAAACTCAATTTCAGCTCTCGCAGTGTTTGTGGAGAGATAATTTAAGATTGTGAGAAGGTTAATAAAATGAAAAGAAGACATTAATATTAATTAATAAAATTCCAAAACATTTTTTACAAAATGATTTGTTTTTGTTGGTTTTTTTGGTATTGATATTTAGGTACAAGCTAACCTTGCAACTATTCTACCTTCAAGTTAGGGGAAACTTGTTGAATTTATACAGCTCCCCATATAAATGCCCCATAATACGACTCACATTCGTATTAAAGAAATTTATTTATTATAATTATAAACTCCGAGTCGAAGCGCAGTATTTCATCTCGATTCGATGATATGAAGTGGTTCAATTTTCACAATCAATAAATCAATCAACGCGACCAAGTTAATATAAAGGATTTAAAAAGCAGAACAATTGAAGTATTAATTTTGGAATTGTTGCATAATCAAAATTTTCTGAAAAAGCTAAAAACTAATAATTAATCAAAGAAACCAATTTATGGAAAACTAATTACTTTCTTCAATTTTGTTTAACAAAATTTTTCTCAAATATAAAAATAGTTGTATTTTTCTTTAGAAAAAAAAATTAAATAAATATGGTTAGATTGATTTTCAAAAATTTTTCTTGATTTGATTAAATTTTTGTTTTATTTTTATTTTTTTCCAAGCAAACATTCAAAAGTTAATAAACAAAAACAAACTTCAACAAACTGAACAAAAATATTTGAAATTTGGTTACAAATAAAATCAACTTTTAAATTACAATTTTGTTTAAATATCAAATAAAAATAGAAATTCCCACGAGCTATACACAAACTATACGAATTGTGATAAAAGCACGTAAAAAAGGATATGTACGCAGCAGTAGTTTGTGGAAAATTGAAAAAACCAATTATAGATCTAATCAACACTTAATTAAATTATTAACAAGAGATATTCAAAAAAGTTATTTATGACATTAAAATTAAATTCAATTTAATTCTAAGTATGCGGAATACATAATAAATATAAAACATTATATATACAATTATAATTATTTATAATAATGTAATGATATACATATATAAAATTGTTCTATTTTAAAATCTATCTATTAAGTTATATTAGAAAATACAAATGGAATACAATTAATTAATCACCTTTCAAATTATTTATCATCTTAATATAAAATATTATTTTAAAATATCTAAAACGAACACTTAGGTTTGTATTTACATTAAAAAGATCAATTTTGTCAATGTTCTAGTTCTAGTAGAAAATTATCTAAAAAAAAATTAAATTTTTTGTTAGGCATTAGTTGCACTCTGTTTTAATTTATATACAGGAATAGAAATAAACTAGGATAGGAGTCGTTGTGATACATGCGAATGGGGGTTGTGAGATATGTGTACGACGACATCACCTAACGATACTTTAGGTTAATATATCTTTAGACGCGAAATTGCCATAAATTGCAATTTTTTTTTTTGAACCGGTTTTCTGCAATTTTCAAATGTACTTTGAAATTTCGGATCTAGAGGATCTCAACCACCCAAGGGTCTCCATTTTTTTCACATTTCATAAAAGTTTAAATATATTCTAATTAAAATAAGTAGATAGATGTCAATTGAGAAAATTATAAGAGCCCAAAGATTCGGACGAGGGATTGATATATTTATAAATAGTGTATGACTAAATGATATTGAATAAGCCTAAAAATTATATTCAGCCTCTGATCGTGGTTTAAAAATAAAGTATGTTAAATAGAATTGCTGAAAATGGCCCCATACTTTTTGAATGAACTGTTCTACATTTTTATTCCCTATTTCATTCATTCGTAATGGAATAAATAATACATATGTAATTTTAAACTGAATATACAAAATTTTGCTTCCAAAATGTAATATACAACTTACATTCAACAGAAAACTTTTAAATAGCTGTAATTCATTTTAATATAATAGAAAGAAAATTTAGCAAAAACATATAAAATTTATAAAAATTTATTTTTTCAAGACTCTTTATTTTTTTTTTTTATTTTTTACTCAGTTTCAACCATTTTATTGTTTTGTTGTCCTTTTCATATGCAAACTGCAAATATTAAAAAAAATAAAATCAAGGAACTGTTGCTTTGAACACAGTAATTGTGTGTAATAACAAAAACATTAATTAAAAGTCAAGATATGGGAAACTTTTAGCTTATAATTAAACTAATCGACTGCAGCCTAAATTTTTGAAAATAAACTACATAACAAAAGTATAATAATAATAATAATAATAAAATTGTTGAAAATTACTGTTGGATCAAATATTATGAACTCTTTTATGAAGTTTTTTTTTTTTTTTAAAGTATAGTTAATATTTCCGAAAGTACTAAAATATATTTCATAGAAAAAAAAAAAAACACAAAAAAAAAATATACAGAAATATATTTCACAGATGGGTATAATAAATATTATTTTCTTTTTATTTTTCACATTTTCAGATTTATAGCAATCACTAAAACTGGTGATGGAAGAACTTTTCTCGTTTTAAGTTTGTTAGTTTTTAATTAACTTTTGTAGCTTCAGGATAAATTAGGATGCTCTTTCTCCCGAAAAAAAAAAAAAAAACAAAATAATATATAAGTATTGTGATGATTGATATTTTATATGTTTAGAATGAAAAACAGATTGTTAGTAAGAACAAACTGTTTCAAATATATCATGGAAAATTTTCTTGCTTATGGATATTACAAATAGAGAAAAAAAATTCGTATATTATATTTTTTATTATACAAATATGTATATTTTTGTCTAGAATATTCTATGTAAGAGGTAAAATTTATTGCAAACAAACTAGAAAATTTATTTGTTTTTCTTTTTTGTAATTTTATTTTCGAGTCACTAAACGATAAAAATTTATTTCTAGTTTTAATTAAGAACTCGCAAAGAAACAAAAATATATGAACATTGATACTTAACGTTTTAAATTGCTTAAATAATTAAATACGTAGCTAGAAGTATATTTGGTTCTTATTTAGTTAGTTACAAAGTTGAGAAATTTAAAAAAAAAATTTGTTGTTAAAAGACCACCAACTTCGTATCAGTAATGTCAATATTCCCATACTATAAAATATTAAGTTAATTAATAAAATAGCATAACTTAACTTAACTAAAAAAATTTACTCAAAATTTATAAAAAAAATGTAAAAATAGTAGATTACAACACATGTTAAGAAAATTTGTTATTACAACGAGTTGTGTATACACAAAAACACATGCACATGCGTCAATACTTATACCACGAGACCGCAGGTCGAGTTATATAAATTGACAAGTGTGCATGTGTTTTTGTGTAAATACACAACGAACTGTATAACAAATTATATTAACATATTTTGTATACTGTTTTAATGTGCATGTGAGAGGTAGTTTCAATCTATACATTTGCATTGCAAAAAATAAACAAAAGTTCAAAATGAAGCAAGTAAATAAAATTGAAGTGTGTAAATAAAATTGAAGTGTGTAAATAAAATTGTAGTGTGTAAATAAAATGTTCTTAAATAAATAATTACATGTGTATTGACGCATTTAATTATCCATTTACTGAGCTAAATTTACGGTAGTAAATACAACTTACCGATCACATGCACATTAAAAATCATTACCAATAAGAGTAAGAAGTAACATACTCAAAATTTTATAACATAAACCTTTATTTTCAAATTTTGTCCACTTTACTTTATGAAAGTAACTAATAAAAAAAATCCAGACTCTCATTTGATGATCATCATTGTACATGCTCTGTCACTCTAATTAAAACAGAATCATATATATGAAACGATTTCAATTAAAAATTAATATATGAACTTGAAACATATATGTAAATGATATGAATCGTCACCACATTACTAGGGTACTAAAATTTCAAAAAAAAATCAAATATAAAATGCAAAACATTTATTTTTAATTTCTGAATTTATTATCCGCAAATAATAACTCATAAAATTTATATATTTGCATTAATAAAGAAAATGTCGTTAAATAGCGTAAAACTTTTTTCACACATGGAAATTTGAAGCCACTTCAAAAAAAATAAAAAATTAAACAAAAAATTAAAACCAAAAAAAAAAGTATATGTTAACTTTTATGTGCAAAAGTTTTATTTTCGTTTTTTGTTTTATGTTTTTTTAATTTTTATTACTTTAATATTTTTAAGGTGCAAAACCTATGCTGTTATGCTGTTATATTCGATTCTAAATAAAAAAAAATTAGAACATAGTTGTTGAAAAATCTTCTTCTAATGGACTGTATAATAAAAATGCCTGGTTCTGTTGTTTAAATAATAATTAATTTTATTTATTTAATTATTTCGCTGATGTTGTCCGGAAGGGACCTCTGTTCACAACAATTGATTTAATACGACTCACCCGTTACAAAATGTTATTATAATTACATGACAATGAAATTAGTTACAAATGAATATGAAACGGATTGAATGAAAAAGCTACAGTATGAATGAGAATGAGTAGCGATGATTTGATTCTATACATTTATTCTGCCCCGTTGAACTTGTTCAAACCTCAATTGGTAATATGCATAATTTTTGTACTGTTCGCTGTAATGTTCCTGTCTGATGCTGGACGTCTACCCTACGGATTGTACCTGCTTGATCTGGATAAACATTAATAATTCTCCCTAGACGCCAGTATGCTGGAGGAAGATTCTCGTCTTTGATGATAACCATTTGACCAATTTTGATATTTGGTGATTGATTTTGCCATTTGGTTCTTACATTTAACTGTGTTAAATATTCGGATTTCCATCTCTTCCAGATATTCCATTTGAATTTTTCTATCAGAGCCCATCGTTTTAATCGATTGTCTGCTACTTCACTGACGTCTTTGGTTAATGGTAACTCAATGTGTCTTCCCACAAGGAAGTGACCTGGTGTCAATGCATTGAGATCATTTGGGTCATCGGATAATGGTGTCAGAGGTCTTGAATTAAGACATGCCTCAATGGATGTTGCTAATGTTTCCATTTCTTCGTATGATAAATGTTGAACACCAACCACTCGCTTCAGATGGTACTTCGCTGACTTGACCGCTGCTTCCCATAATCCACCTTGATGTGGTGATGCTGGTGGAATGAACTTCCAATCTATTTTGAATCTACTGAATTCATCTGACAGTTGAATGGTTTGCCATGATGCCAAAATTTCTTTAAACTCTTTGTTTGCACCAACAAATGCTGTTCCATTGTCACTCCACAATTCCTTGACACTACTACGCCTGCTGCAAAATCTCGAAAAGGCACTAATAAAGGCTGCTGTGGATAAATCACTTACCACTTCAAGATGCACTGCTTTTGTTTTCATACACACAAACACTGCAATGTACCCTTTGACAAATGTATTGCATCGACCATGAAATCTTTTAAGTTGAAATGGACCACAATAATCAACTGATGTAGACACAAATGCGTCGTTGATTGTCACTCTTGCCTCTGGTAATGAACCCATGTATTGTTGTGCTGTCACTTTCTTCTGTTTGAAACATGTTATACATTTTGATGTAATTTGCTTCACAATTTTTCTTTGATGTATGATCCAATATTTTTCTCGTAGAACTTGTAACATAAGTTGAACACCACCATGTAATGTACTTCGATGAACATCTTCGATCAATAATCTTGTAAACATTCCCAGTTCTGGCAAAATGATAGGATGTTTTTCTTCAAATGTTAAGTTAGCCTTTGCAATTCTACCACCAACTCTTAGAATCCCGCACCCATCAATAAATGGACTTAGGCCGCATAGTTTCGATTCTGTTGTTAACTCTTGGTTGTTTGTACAAGATTTTATTTCACTTACAAAATAAACTTGCTGTTCATAACGAATCCAAATAAGCTCTGCCTGATTTAATTCTAATGATGATATAATTCTAATATTTCGATCGTGTAATAATTTTCTTGAATTTGAAATGAATCGTAGAACATAAGAGGTTACTCTCAATAATTTCAACAATTTTGAATATTTTTGAAGTAAATTAGAACCTTTACACACTAACAAAGGTTGAACTTCTCGAACATTCATCACGATTGGCTTGATTGCTTTCAATTCATTTTCAATTAATTTAACTTCTGTTGATTTTAAATTCACTAATGGTTTTGGCCAATGTTTTACATCACTCTGCAAAAAATCTGGTCCATACCACCACAATTTGTTATTGATTAAATTCTTTGGTAAAGATCCCCTTGATATTAAATCTGCCGGATTCACCTTCGTGTTTACATGATGCCACTGCATTTGCTCGGTTAATGTCTGAATTTCGCTTACTCTATTTGCCACATAAATCTTCCAGGAAGATGGTGGTTTTGAAATCCAATGTAGAACTATCATTGAATCTGTCCAACAATGACACATTGATATATTCACTTCACTGTTGATTGCATCACAAACAATTCTAAAAAGTTTGGCCAATAATTTTGCTGCTTCTAATTCCAGTCGTGCTATGGTAACCGTTTTCAATGGTGCCACTCGTGACTTTGACATAACAAGACGAACAATTATTTCACCATTTGAATTGATTGTTCGTGAATAAATTGCTGCCCCGTAAGCCTTCTCAGAAGCATCACAAAACCCATGTAATTCGACACAGCTGTTTTCCATTACACCTAACCATCTTGGAATTTGGATGTTCTCTAATATTGGTAATGAGTTTGAAAATGTTATCCAATCTTGCTTCAATGATTCATCTAATTCATCATCCCATCCAATCTTTTTTGTCCACAAATGTTGAATAAATATTTTTGCCAATATGATGACTGGTGATAAATATCCACCTGGATCGTACAATTTAGCTACTTGACTAACTACTGTGCGCTTGGTTATGTAGAACTCAGAAGGCATCTGTACCTTAAAAAATAAATTATCAGTTGAAGGCAACCAGTTTAGGCCCAAGACTGTCGCCACTTCGCTTTCGTTTAATTCCAACATGTTCTTATTTTCATTGTTCAATAATTTATTCAATTGCATGTTGTTTGTCCGCCATTTGGATAATTCAAAACCGCCTTGCTTCAGTAGTTGAACCAATTCTTGAATAAGCACGTTTGCCGCTTGGATATTGTGAGCTCCGAATAATTTGTCATCAACATATGAGTTTTCCATCACAATTTTATATGCATTTGGATAAATTTCACGATGATCTTCTGCACACTGCTTTACTGCTCTAATGGCTAAAAACGGCGCTGATGTTGTACCATAAGTCACTGTTATCAAAAACCACTCTTGGATTGGTTCAAATGAATTAAATCTCCAAAAGATTCTTTGAAAATTCCATTGCTTTGGATTGATTAGCACTTGACGAAACATTTTAACAATATCCGCTGATATTGCCACTGCATAAACACGAAATCGAATTATGATCATGACTAAATCCTCTTGTAACTTCTCACCACACAATTGTAGTTCATTTAAAGAAACACCACTTTTTGTTTTTGCTGAACCATTAAATACCACACGAAATTTATTTGATGTCACTGCATGATGAGGTATATAATAAATTGGTGTACCATCACTGGGTAGCTTGGAAGCTGGTATCATATGGCCTAGTTGAATATATTCTTCCATGAAGTTTGAATATTTCTCTCGTAATTTTGAATCTAATTTGAATCTTGATTCTAAGGCGAAAAATTGTCTTAAAGCACGTTCACGTGAATCACCCATAATTGTTACGACTGATTTAAATGGAATGTCTACCACATATCTTCCGCTTTTGGTTCTATAATGATTGTTGATAAAAATATTTTCACATAATTCATCTTCACTTGATCTTGGTTTTTTATCATGCATCATTTCAATTTCCCAAAATTTTTGCATTGATAAATCTAATTGTTCATCTGATATTAAATTACAATTACTATTTGACGTTGTAGTAATTGGTGTTTCTCCAAAAATTATAAAACCAAATTTTGTCTTCTGTGCTACTGGTGAACCATTTTGACTTGGTATAATTTCCCCTTCAATTATTTTTGACAACAAACATGCCCCAAATAAAATGTCAATATTACCTGGTTTATGAAATGTTGTATCTGCTAATTTCAATTTTGATAGATGAGGCCACTGATTGTACTCAAATTCTACTGATGGTGTAACATGAGTAATTTTTGGTAAAACTAAAACTTGTTCTTGATATAAAATGTTTGCTGATTCATGAACTGAACGAAAATTCACGGATGCTGATGCCGTTGTAATAATGTTAAGATTTGCGCCAATTCCTGTCAAATGTTTGTTACTTCTTGTTGTATTTAATTTCAAAATATCACTGCAATTTTTGGTAATTGCATTCACTTGGGAACCACTATCACATAATGCTCTGAATTGTTTCCAAATTCCACTTGAATCTTGAATTTCAACTTCTGCTGTAGCTAATAAGACATAATTTTGATTTGAATTACTGCCAGATGAACTAAAATGTAAATTCACATTCTCTGGCAACACCACTTCTTTAAAATTTATTTTGGTCTTGTCTTGGATAATCTGCCATGGAACGAAATGTCTGTTCTCTGTTTCGTATTCCAGCAGATGGCGCTGCACGAAAGGGCATCTGATTTTCAGCTGCTCCTGCACCGGCGTAATTAAAAGGTTGCTGACTACATGTTGCTCCTTCACCATTTTCAATTTCTTCACCCTGTTGTTCTTGTAATGTATTCACTGAATTTGAATAACATAATAAAGAATTATGCTTCCGGCCACATTTCTGACAATTACCAGAAGTACAATTGGATGTTAAATGACCACTACGTAGACAATTAAAACATAAACCCAGCTTGGATACTTTTTGACTACGATCACGAGGTAATAATTTCAAAAATGATTTGCACTCAAATAATTTGTGTGCATCATGACACATTGGACAACCAGATTTCGTTTTTGTCTTCTCTTTATTGTCTTTGCCTGTTGGCCGTTGTTTTGGATTGCTTCTGGGTTCACTCTGAACTGAAATAACTTGATCACTCAACACATTTGCTCTTTCTTCCAAAAAGTTGTCAAATTGCTTAATTGTAGCCACTTCCCGTTGAGGACGTTGTTTTCTCCATTCCTCTGCTGATTTGGAATCTAATTTTGAAGCTAAAATGAAAATTAAAATTGAATCCCAAGATTCAATATTAACACCAAATGCAGGTAAAGCACGAATAACGTCATTCATGCGACGCTTGATTAAAGTTACTTGACTGTAACTTTCACTTGATGAATTAGGAATTTCCATAATACTCTGAATAAATGCATCAACTGCTCGACGGTTGTTGTCATAATGTGCACGAAGTGTTTGCCACGCTTGAATATAATTTGCATCTGTTGCTGGTAAACCACTGATCAATTCACTTGCTGTGCCTTGCAATAATTTTTTCAAAATTGTTAACTTCATTGCGTTGCCCACGTTATCGTCACTGTCGACTAAATTTAAAAATGTATCGCGAAACGAGTGCCATTTTTTGAAATCACCACTGAAACACTCAATGTCTTTGATATTAATTTGAACTGTTGATAATCGTGGATTATTTTGATGTTGTTGTGTTTCAGCTGGAATTTCCACATTAGGTTGTAATACATTAACTCGACGTTTTAAAATTGCCTTAGCTACGTCCACATTGTTCTCAACATCTTCTTGCACTTTGATTTGTAAATTTAATGCTGCCTGGTCATTTTCAGCCACATTCGCTAAAATTTCGTTATGTTTTTTACAAAATGCTTGCCAACGTTGTTCCAATTTTTCTAGTTGATTTTCAACTTCAACTAAATCCGATGTCTGTAATTCTGGACGCTCACACCACACCAGAATACGATGAATTGAAGCCTCGATATTTTTTCTTTCGTGGACTGACATCTAAAATAAAAGTTTATTTATTTAAATTAATACTTAGTTGCTTTTCCACGTAAAGACACTTGTAGATTTTCAATTTGATGATAATTTTCCTAAACTGAACCACAATTTTTGTTAATTTTTAATTTCCGCTTCTAATTTGATGATCTGCTTTTCTCAATAAATTTTCACAATTCTTCTTTGTAACTGTACTTTCAATTTCTGCTTGCTTTGAAAATTCTTCTTCAATAAAAACGTCTAACTGTTTTCAAAATACAATTCTTTTTTCAAATTAATAAATTTCCACTTGCAGTTGTGCTTGTTATTCAACAATATTTTTTTCTTTTTTCCCCATGCAATAATATTGCCCAATTTCAATAAACCGATGTAATACTGACATTAATACTGATGACTAATGACTCGTGCCTGACACTGCTGACTTTACTGATTACCACTGATGACTAACACTGATTACC
Source organism: Hybos culiciformis (assembly GCA_964007475.1). Taxonomy (NCBI): domain Eukaryota; kingdom Metazoa; phylum Arthropoda; class Insecta; order Diptera; family Hybotidae; genus Hybos; species Hybos culiciformis. The sequence continues at coordinate 12,549,087 of OZ023273.1, forward strand.
ACTGATGACTACTGCTGACCACTGATGACTGATTGCTTACCGCTGATGACCACCGCTGACCACTGATGACTGATTGTTTACCGCCGAAAATGGCGTCATTAATTTCCGATGATTTTTTGAATTTCAATTTTTTCCAATAATCTCCAATCCCGGTCGATCGGACCAAATAATAATGTTGAAAAATCTTCTTCTAATGGACTGTATAATAAAAATGCCTGGTTCTGTTGTTTAAATAATAATTAATTTTATTTATTTAATTATTTCGCTGATGTTGTCCGGAAGGGACCTCTGTTCACAACAATTGATTTAATACGACTCACCCGTTACAAAATGTTATTATAATTACATGACAATGAAATTAGTTACAAATGAATATGAAACGGATTGAATGAAAAAGCTACAGTATGAATGAGAATGAGTAGCGATGATTTGATTCTATACAATAGTTTTTTATCTTATAAATGTAAAACATTTTTAAATGGACTTCAATAAGTTTTCTATTGAACCGGATAAATCTATACATATATACTTATATTATTTGATATAATAAAGTTATTGAAAATTTATATATATTATTTTAAAAATAAAGAGGTTATTAACAATCTCAAAGCTACTATCTATTTTCAAAACCAGATTGGTAGACACGGGTTAAATCACTTATTTGAACCAAATGAATCACTTTCTGTATAAAATAGGTATTTTATTTATGAATTCATTTGAAGACACTAAAAAATTGAAGTGTAATAATTTTTATAATATACTTTTTAAAATTATTCACATGTTCCAACTTTTGATGATTTCTACGCTAAATGGTAAACTTTTTATTTTTATTTTTTTCTATTGTTGAAATCAAAAATTAAATGTAATCAGTTGCTTTTTATCTTCGTGTGTAAAAATTCCAAGAAGTTCTTAAAATATTTTTTTACCTCTATAAATTTGTAAAAAAATAAATATGTTTGTATATATACATATATGTATATAAAAAATGAAAATCTTATTTCATTATGTAGTCTCATAATTCATGATAAACATCGTATTTTTCTGGGAAAGCAACAATTTTTAGCTTTTTTCACCTTCTTCCATGTGGGAGAAAGTTTTTCTTTTTTTGCTGTTTTTTTTTTTTTTTTTATTTGGTTTAATATTTCAATTTCTATAACTTGCCAAAAAGTTTCCTGCAAAAATTTATATTCCGGCTTTTTTTATGTGTTTCCGATTTAATTCATTCAGGTGTACTAAAAATAAAAAATAAAAGTGTGATAATGTCTTCGATTGAGACGGCTACTTCAAATTGAACAAAAAAATTAAATAAAATTTAAACAATAAATTTTTGTACATATATGCATTAGAAAATATTGGTTCAATTATTTTACAATTTAGTAAATGATGAATGGTAGATGGAGGTTTAAAAATGTTTCTTAATTGAAAAGAAATTAAAGGGATTAAGTTTTTATTATTTTTTAGATTTTCAAAGACCATTTTCATCACCTTCCACCACCGCAGCTAATACTGTCAATTGCCTTTCATATATGACATTTGCCAAATATTAGATATAAGCACAATAATTAAGCTTTATTGTTATGTACCTTCAGAAAAACTCGTCGCCCGGCAATTATACTGTCGTACATGACAAAATGACAAAAAATGAGTTGAGTATGCAGAGGCTTATAATTTTTCAAGCTCTATCAAACTGTCCAATCGGAATCATCCTATCTCTATTAGTTTCTGAGATATTGAGTGTTGACTTTGACGTAAATGCCATAAAATTGAAATTTTTTGCTCCTATAATACCGTATGAACCAAATTTTTGGATATACGGCAAATTCTCTTACAAAATAAACAAACAAAGTAGGAAATATTATACTGTCGCATACGCCAAAATTTCTATTATTGTGCCGTATGTCCTTATAAAATGCTATATTGCGAATTTTTGCAGCAATTATTACGACGTATTTGTAAAAATTTTAATATTATGGTTTATTTTTTAAGAATTATTGTGCCGTAAGTGTTTTAAAAAATGTTGTACGTGCAAAGAGGTGGTAGAAACGCATGCAATAGTGGCGCTTACGGCAAGATACTTTTGAATAAAAGTTGAGGTAGCTCGGAATTGGAACTCTAAAGGACTTCTTTTTTCGATCTTAAAATGTAGTTTAAGGTTTTAGCTTTCACCAAAAAACAAAAAAAGTATATGTTTTTCGCCCAGTTTTTTTTATATTTACATTCAAACTTTAAAGTCGATTTCCCAAAACTAGGTTTTTGGGATATACAACAAAATAATTTCGGGGCGACGTAATGTTAAAAATTAAAAAAAATTCGAACTTATTTTTCTGGAAATTTTGGAAAAAAAACACTCCATGTATATAATTAAATCGGAAATTTTTTTGTTCAATACACCCTAATTTATTTAAAATATACACACAAATATAATATAGGCTTATAACTTATTTTAATTTTTAAATGAAATTTTCATGAAGAATTTGCAAAGTCTTTATGTGGAAAAGCAACCAAATAAAAAGTTTTATGATTGTAATTTTTTTGATCCTGATATATCTTCTTATGTTATTAAATGTAGAACATTTTAAGATAAAAAAAAAAGCCAAAGTATCATAATAATATATGTATGGGAATAAGTTGTTAAAAAGTACCAGTAATTGTATTGATATGGGAAAAGTTTTAATTTTATTTCACTTTTTTTATCACTTAAATTTAAAAGTAATATAGATTGCTTTTTTTTTATTTATTTATTTTTTTTTTTTTTTGAAAAAAAAGATATAAATTTATAGTTAGAATTTTGTTTTATTTATTTGTTTTTATTCTTCTCATTCTGATAAAAAAAAAAAATAAAAAAAAAAATTTAAACTTTAGGGTAATTTAATTTCAAAAGTGTGCTGATTTATGAATATTCCATCAATAATAGAACTTTACTTTCTTTTTTTTTTGTGTAGAAAGCACTTTAAAAGTAATTTATCTCATCAATAAACTGTATATATTTATTTTTAATTTATATTTTTTTATTAAAAATTCTGATTTGAGTTTACAATAATTGACAAAATTTGTTATATGGAATCTAAAAACACAGCTTTGAGCTTGAACATGAAAGCTCGACAGTAGGCAAAATTTGTCATTAAAAAATGTTTGTATTATGTAACTTTTTTGTTATGAAATAAACATTTCTTAATTAAACATATGCATTTACTTCTACAATGTTTTATTTAAAAATATTAATCAAATTGTTAATAGCCAAAAATTAATAAATAATAAAAGCCATTCTACTTATGAAACCTCAAGCTCTTAAGAACTATTAAAATTTTCAAAAGTTCTAAGTTATAATATAAATTTAATTTAGTATGTATTGCGGCGCCTCTGGTTAATGACTAAAAATGGCATTCTGCTGTAAATTTACTATTTAATTTCATTAATTAAATATTATTTCTTACTTTTTAGTTTGATTAAATTATTAAATTAAAGTTTGTTTTTATAAAAGTTTTCTTATGTATTTTTTTTTTAAATTATGTTTTTCTAATTAACATACCCTATATATATATATATATATATATATATACACCGTATATATACACCATTGTCTAAATTTATGACATGAAACAAAATTTATATAAAATTAATAAAAACAAATATATACTCTATTCATGTTATGTAATGTATTTATTATGAATTGTATAATAAATATTTGAACATACAAAATATTAAAATACCTATTTCCTTAAATTTTAAATATATATATTCGAAATAATCGAAATCATTATTAGCTTGATTGCTCATGAGATATCTCCATTAATCCTCTTTAAAAATGCATAATATTAATAAAGAATTTATTGCATATTAAAATTCTTTTCAGGTCAAAAAATTTTCAAAATTAAATTTATAAACCAAGATCAAAATAATGTTTTTTTACATAATAAGGCACAATTTTCAGAATAGTTCAATTTAATTTATTTGAAATAGTTGTGGTATAAGTCAACGATTTACAGGATACAAGGTTACAAGAAAAACATTTTTTTTGTACTCTAAATTTAAATTTTTGTGGTTTCTAAAATACTACTTACCTGCAAATTGTTTTATCGACGCAGTGATTCATTGTTTCACTTAATTTGATCCCCTTATTACAAAAATTTTAAAAACATCAAGAAAAATGAATTAGAAAATATGAATACGGCGACAAGGCTTCCATTTGAACCCATTTCGACCTTGTCAGTAATGTTAATTTCTTCGAGTAGAAACTGACTACTAAATAATTCATTCATTCTTTTCAAATTCAAATTTTCGAAAACTTTTGGTACAAATTCTCAATAGAAAAACAAAAATAATGTAATACGCAAAATACATTTACGAAAATTTAATTTTTTTGCATAACTTATGCTTGTTACAAAAAAAAATAAAAAAAATAAAAATAAATAAATGCAATATATGATCTTAATTTAAAATCAAGTCCATAAAATAAAATTTATGAATATTAAAAAAAGTTTTTTTTTTATTTTATTATTATAACATTTATATTATCAAGAAAATGTATAATATACATTATATACATATGTAATGTACATATATGTTATATGTAAAACCAAAAATCAGATACATGAAAAACGACAAAAGGAGGAAAATAAAACCTAAAGAAAAAAAAATAAAAAATATTTATATATGAAAAATCTTCAATGACTTTCTTGCAAGATGCTTTCTCTTGTATAGAGAGTGTTAAAGAAAATTCATAAGAGTTTTTACATCATTTTTTTTCATTTTTTTTTTTTTTCATTAAAATAAATAATATTTTATAGCTCCTTCTAGTATTTATATACTTTCTGTATAAAGAAAAATAAACAATTTTTCTTCCTGTTAACAAAAAAAAAAAAAAAAAAGGTTTCCGACTTAAAATTGAATATGCAATTTTATTAACTACGAAAATGTAGAATGAGAATAATATTTTGGAAACATCACTTTTATATTGTGAAAGGAACAACACAATATTAAGACATATAACCAAAAGACCTGATTAAATAATAACAGAGTTGGTTAACAATAATAATTATATTGTTAATTTTTAAATAGTTAAAATATTTTATTATATTTATAGGTATATATTATTAAAGAATTAAATATACCTACTGATGACAATATCATTACACCCATAACTTATAATTTTATTTTAAGCTAGCAGAACAAATTTATAATGAAATAAAGTTTCATTTTATGCAAAAAATTAAAAACGAAAGAAAAATTCGAGTATTTTACTTCACTGCACAAATTTATAATTTATTAATAATATTTACGGTTGAAAACATTATTTAAGAAAAAGTTGGAAAAAAGTTAAGTTTGACAAATTTTTATTTTTGTTTGCATTCATTTACTTGTTTTCTTTTCTTTTATTTTTTTTTTATTTAAGACAAAAAGGTTAATAATTCCCTTTGGAAATTTTTTAAGGGGTTTGTTTATATTTTTATCTTTAAAAAATTGCCTTTTAATATTTGTAGATTTTTCAGAGATACCAATTTTTAAATTTATAAAATAAAAGTTTAAATGAAAAAAAATTAATTAACATTTAAAGACATTTTATTCCAGAGTTGCATCCAGCTATGAGAGTAAACGGAAACTCTGGAAGTTAGTGCAATATGCTTTAATAAATACTAGCTGTACCCGCACACACGTTGTTGTGGAACAGACGTTTTAAGTGAAATTTTTGTTGTCAGATTTATGAACAATTATAGAAGCTAGTTATTTTATAAATTTGGGAAAATATCTAAGAAGAATTAATATTTATCATTTCTACTTATTCAACACTTAAATTGTATGTAATCGAATGATATCCTTTCCTTAAACAGGTTTCCAAACCAAACAAAATTTGTGTTTTTATCCATTTCATTTTTTTATGAATCAAATTTGAATGAAATCGGAAGTACTTTTGCAGTCCTCCCCGGGAGGGATTTCTGGGTAGGGTGCCATTCAAATTTTAAAATAGCCTATAACGACCCCGAGACAAAGAGAGGGTGTAAACATCGAAACGATCGGTTGAGTGGTTTAGTTTTTAATGTTTTGTAATTATTAGTAATAAAGAAATTAATTTCTATATATTCGAAGGGACCCCCTAAAAAGTGTTAAAATATACAACGCTTCATATATAAGTTTTATTATTAATAATAGTAACACATGTTTGATTATATTTTATTTTATGAAATGTAAAATATTTTATATTTTTCATATTGTTCAATTCCTTAGTTCTAGAAAGAACTATTTATTATTTTCTTAATTTAATAATAATAATTATTCAATACTTTCAATTTAAACACAACTTGTTTTAATTATAAACCAAGGCTGCGTATTCAATAACTTTCAACAAAAAGAGGGGGCCTAATTTTTTGTTACGAAATTCGTGTGTTTAATCATTTTTATGTACCAAATTTAAATGAAATCAGACAAAATTTTCTCTCTGGGTAGGAGGTCCCTGGGTAGGGGTCAATAAATTCTTTGTTACGAAATTTATGTGTAATCATTTCCTCTTTTTACGTGTCAAATTTGAATGAAATCGGACGAACTTTTGAAGTCCGCCCCCGGAAGAGATCGCTGAATAGAAGGTCAACAAATTTTTTGTTACGAAATTGTGTGTGATTATTTCGTCTTCTTACGTACCAAATTTAAATGAAATCGGACGAACTTTTAAAGTACGCCCCCAGAGAGGTCCCTGGATAGGAGGTCAACAAATTTTTTCTTACGAAATTTGTGTGCAATCAGTTCTTCATTTTACATACCAAAATTGAATGAAATCGGACGAACTTTTGAAGTCCGGCCCCATGGAAGGTCCATGGGTGGGAGGTCCCTGGGTAGGAGGTCAACAATTTTTTTTGTTATGAAATTTGTGTGTAATCAGTTCCTCTTTTTACATACCAAATTTGAATGAAATAGGACGGTAAATAAAATAGGCAGGTAAACAAATTTTTGTTACGGAATTTGTGTGTAATCAGTTCTTCTTTTTATATACCAAATTTGAATGAAATCGGACGAACTTTTAAAATCCGCCCCGAGGGGAGATCCCTGGGTAGGAGGTCGCTGGGTAGGAGGCCAACAAATATTTTATTACACAATTTGTTTGTAATCACTTCCTCTTTTTACGTACCAAATTTGAATGAAATCGGACGAACTTTTGAAGTCCGCCCCCGGGGGAGGTCCCTGGGTAGGAGGCCAATCAAATTTTAAAATAGCCTATAACGACCCCCGACCTGACACAAAGACATGGTGTAAGTTTGAAAACGATCGGTTGAGGGGTTTAGGAGCCTATTCGGAACATACAAACAGACAAACAGACAAACAGACAAACAGACAACTTCGGTTTTATATATATAGATATGGTAATAAAAAAAGTACTGATCTATTGAGTTTTTCTTTTAGCTCAATCATTGTTCCTTATTCATTAAACATAATAAGAATGTCTTAAAAATTTAAAAAAAAATAAAAATTAATTTGTTGCATATTAAGCTATACAGTTGAAACCCTTCAATTCTTTCACATTAATCAAAGATAAACTGAATATTTGTACCAACCAAAAGTGTTTCCGTTTTGTAAGCCCTGACATAATCCAACCACATGATTCGGCTTCAAACAATATATTTTATGAACGAAACATTAATTTCCGTAGATGGTTTTAGGAATAGGATGTTTTTCATGATATTTGATTCACTAATTTCGGCACTGGACAGCTTTACCGACTTACCGACATTTTCCGCGATTTACTTCAATTTTCAGTATTTCTAATTAAATCCGACTAATATAATGCAATTCGATATAAAATCATTAAAAAAAATCTTCCTGTGAAATAAATATTTAATTTTTTTTCTAATCCAGATTAAAAGAAAAATTGTATTTGTAATATATATTTTTTTTTCCTATATAATCGGAAAAATTATTTTCCCTATTTTAGCAACACTCATCTTTATATTCAAAAAAAAAAAAAAAACAAAAAAAATTAAAATAAATAAATAAAAAAAAAAAAAAGTTTATTTGCTTACTTAATTAAATTTCTCCAAGAAAAAATTCAATTTACTTGTATATTTCTTTTCATTTAAAATTATTTTAAATCTTATTTGTATATTATCTTTTTTTTTTCGGGTTTTTTTCTTTTGTTTTGTTTTTGTTTCTGTTTTTTTTTTTTATAGAAAATTTAATGTGTCTATAGGCCCTTGACAAGAATAATAATACTTTTATTATTTTTAAACAAAGTTATTATTAAAACTTTGTTGCACAATATAATAATATTATATGTACACAGTTGTGGTTGGTATATTTACATATATACATAATTATACATATATAATATTATTATAATTTCCCAAAAAAAAACGAAGACTTTAAAAAAGTTTTCTTCATTTTTTGTTATTTTTTTTTGGTTTGATTAAAAAAAAAAAATGTAAGATTTCGTTATAAAGATAACTTTGTTTTGTATTTAAACTTTTTTTTTTTAATTTTTTTTTTTCTTCTTCTTTGCCAGGGATTATAATGAATTTTAAATGTATGGTTGTGGCATTTTTGTATATTCCGCAAAAAAAAAAAACAGAATATAAAGTTTTAAAAACAGAAACAAAAAAAAAAAAAGTGTTTCAAAATTAGACGACATTTTCCATATTATTCCCTTGGTTTTAATTTTTTTTTTTGTCTTTGTTATTTTTTTTTTTACTTTGTAATTTTTTTTTTTCCTCGAAAACTTTAAAGTTTTTTTTACGAAAAAAAAAATTTCTACCTATACTTAGTTTATATTAGAATTTGATAAGAAAACAAACAAAAAAAAATCCTTGAAATAATGAAAAGATTAAGTATAAGTTTTAACTGTTTTGTGTATGTGTGTGTGAATGTATATTACACCCAAAAGGATTAAATTTTCTTATTGTATATGTATGTATAATGTTTTCCGCAGTGTTATTCGATAAACTATATAGTTATTAGATACTTTTGAATAGTAGATAGGAATATAGTTTAATATCAATATGTCCTTCGAGATTTTACATTAATTCTAGCTTCTATTTGGCTGAAGTGAAAAGTTTTATTTTCTCTTATTATCATATCAAACATAAAAGAAATTAATCTCTTTTCAAATCGGATAGGAGTCATTTATCTCCAGATAATAATATTTTACTCGATATATCTGTCAATTTTTAAAACGCTTCCTTGAAAAAAAAAAAAAAGAAGAGAAATCGGACTAACTACAGGCTTTCATTAAATGTCTGTCTTATACTTAAATATCTTATAACTAATAAACTGTTGTTAGCAATTTTTTGAATGAGCAATATTGTTCACTTTCAAAATAATATCTAAATAATTTTCATATGAAATTTTAGTATATTTAATTTTTTTTTTTAATTTTAATAGTTTTTGATGAAAATTAGTGTGTTGGAGAGATAGCTGACGATTAGAGATACTTTAATACATGGTCTGTCTTCGATTGTTTCGATAAAAAAATTTATATTTTTAATTCAAGTCAGTCATCAAGGTATCTCAAAAGTTAGGTATATTAAATTAAAATATTGAAACCAAACCCCATTCTTCATTAATAAGTTACTGTTCAAATAATTTTAGAAAAAATATATCATTAGATTAAAATTAAAGAAATTTTTGTTTTAAATATTAATTTTCAAATATTTTTATTCAAAAAATAACACGCGAATATTATTTAAAAATAATTGAATTCAATGACTAAATATAAAATTATTTATTTGTCGTAATTTTAATCTCAATAATCACACCCAAAATTCCCAATTATCTGCACAGCATAGCATAGACAATATAGGCATATAGACAGTCAAAATTTCGAATTTAACGCATTTCATAAAATTCATAATGTACATACATATCAATATGTTTTTTTTTTATTACAAAAAGCCATATACTATCAAATTATTAGTTTATCTGGCGTATATTGATTTGTTTTTTTATTTATTTATTTTTTTTTTATTTTTTTGTGTGTACAACAATTAATATGGTTATCGTATATGTAAAAATAAAAAATAAAAAAAAAAATCCTTTACGGCAAAAATTCTATATTTTATGCAAATAAAATTCTGAATGCATAACAATATATGTACACGACGATACGTTATTTCTGGTTAATATTTACTCAATCCATTTTTGAAAGAAATTTTTAGAGCATAAGGAATATTATTTGCCTGAGGTATTAAAAATTTAAAAATAAAGGAATCCTTTTATGTACATACACAACATACATACATATAAAACATATTCGTGCGTAAATTTTTAAATGTAATTGTTTGTCATTCTCATTCATATGAATAGATTAAAAGAATCTATAGTTTTCAAATCAAAATAACTTTGGATATAATTCCATTCCTGATATATCATAAAATTTAATGTTTATTTTCCATTATATGATTCATATTGCATTCATTCATCAAATAAATATACATAAACATATAATTATATATGTACTATATTCATTCCACTTCTTCAAAAGAAAACCAGATAAAGATAATTTCATAATTATATATTTTTTTATATGGAAATAAAAACTTTATATTTTATAAAATTCTGAGATCGTTTTACGGTAGTCATTCCAATAAATAATAAAATCATTCGCCCCCTGGGAATATTTTTAGGCCTATAACTTTAAAATTAATATGAAAATGTGAAAAATGAACATTTAATCATTTTATTCGATTGTGTCGCAACTTCGGAGTCTTAAATTCTTTGTACTTTTTTTGCATTCATGTACAAGCTGGGACCAGGTTTGCGGAACATTCCTTCAAAAATTGCCATCCGGACTTGCACATAAAAGATTTTCTGTTTCGATAGTTTAGAATTGCAGGGTTTTTTCTCGATATATAGGCTTTAATGGTTGAAAATTATATCTAAAAGCATTTTTTTTTAAATTCATTCGGTAAGCTTAGGGCAAAAAAAGAAAATATAAATCCTGATCAAAATGTTTGCAAAAAGCTATTTCCTTTTTATATACCTGAAGAGATAAACTTTTAGCTAAAAAAGCAATATTACTTCTTTCTATTCATATTCTTCATACATTTTTGATATTTTATTCATTTTCTTGTTTTTTTTTTTTTTGTAAAAACATGAATTAAAATAAAAACAAAATTCTTTTTGATGACAGTTTGTTTATTGAATATTCGGTAAAAAATTTTTGATACTTCTCTAAGTTTCTTCAAATATAAAAAGGAAGAAAAAAAACAGCAGAAAACAGAAAAATTTATAGGAATAAACCATTTGTGTTGATTGAGTTTTTTTATTGATCAATAAAAATATTTTTCGTTTTTTTTTTTTTTTGTGAATAAAAAAAAATATTTATGAAATAAAAAAAATTCCATCAAGGAATTATAATTTTGTATGCTATTTTTTTTTTTTTTTTCATAAAAAAATATGATATAGATACCAGGCACGAAGCGTGAGTTTTTCAATATCGGAAGCACACTAATATTTATTTAATATTTAATATTTATTAGAGTTAGAAATAACACCATATTAATTAAGGCAAGATATTGAAATGCTCTGAAATACATGGGTTCATTTTAATTATTTTGAAGTTAATTTAGGTACATTTAATGTTAATTATTGATCCGAATGTTTTTTACTTTAGAAAAAAAAATAATTTGAATTATTTGAATATTTAAAAATTTTATCGTCTTATTGTATCTTGAAATCACCAAAAAAATCAAATTAGTATACTTTTCAGCGCAAATAATGAATTTCCTTCACTCATTATTCTTAGGCTTATACATAATTCCCTTTCCTAATGTTTTTAGTGTCTCGGATATTAAATTTAATTCTTATCCCTTTCACATTATTGAAAATGCATAATTTAAAATCATTATTTGCTTTATTGAAATTTAGTTTAACGTCTGCTTGAAATTTAGCCGTTAATAAAAATTCTATACAAAAAATAATGATTTCAAAAATATTACCATAATATAAGAATTTCAGTATTGAAAAGCGACATCTATATCAAAATTCTCTTTGAATGGGAAATTTTTTGTAATCATAATAATGAATTAAAATTTTGCATTCTTTCTTAATATTAGAAAGCATATAGAAGCAAATATATGTGTATTGTAAATAAAACTTAATATAGGAGTAATTTCTATTGAATGCACGGTCTGAATGCATTATTTAAATTTTAACCTATGTTTTTTTTGTTAAATATTAAAATCTTTTCCACGAAAGCACTCAATACGTTCAATATATGAAGCATTCGTCCCTGATAGATACATGTACATAATATATTATTAGAATAAAAATATCGTGCATGATGGACTTTAATATTTTAGAAAATATTGTGCTTTAACAAAAATTATTGTGTCAACAATTGACTAAATTATCGTAAACAATAATGCAACAAGAAACTATATAGGTTGACTTCCAAATGGCAAATGGAATTGGGAAATTTTTGAAAATAAATTGAAAAAATATCTTTTCATTATATTAGTATCAGTACTTTTAACCTTCAAATAATTACTTTTATAATCAAAGTTGGTCAAAGTTACCTGAAAATTGTTCTGACAAAAATGTTAAAACTGAAAGAATTCACTGTGTGAGATTTTTGAGAATGTCAATCTCAATTAAATCTGAATTTATATCTTTGACATTTTTGTTTTAAGTTTTAATGAATACTGATGAAAATTAGTGTATTTGTGTAAATAGATTTCACTCAAAGATCGATCAAACTTAAAAAAATGATTAAAGCCAAATATTCGATGAAAATTGCTATATATTTATGGTAAATGACAATATGGTTGGTATTTGTACAATGATATAGAAGAAAATATAGTCAGCTGATTTTGATTTGGACCAAAATATCTTAAAATTAAAATTAAAATTTATGTCCTGATTTGGACCGAAATATCTTAAAATTAAAGTATCTTAAATCGAAACCGACCCCATATTTCATTTATGAGGCATTTTTATATATATTTTTTATTGAAGAATCTCAGACATAATTTTCTTCCAATGATTAACTTTCTGGTTTATATTAGGTATCTTAAAACATGTTTTGCAACAATTTACAATATTTTTATTGTTATTAAAACAAAAAAAAAAAAACAAAAAAAAAAGAAAATCATTCACAAAAATCAGGACATAAAAAGTTAAATAAAGCTGATCTATAAGGGTAAGTGAACTTTATCAAATAAAACAGAAGTAAAAAAAAAGTTTTAATAATTAATAGACAGGCACAGGATATACATTTTTTTTTTGTATTCTAAAAACAATAATAAAAACATTATACAATTTAGTCTTGGGAAAAAAAAAATCAATGGAAATGGTAAATAATTTCCGCTAATTTTTTATTTAATTTTTTTTTGTAATACATAAAATAAAAGTAAAATTATCTTACAACGGAACTGAATTGAGTGCTTGAACAATTATGCAAAAATTTAACAGACATTAAAAAAAGTTCAACATTAGAGACTGGAGTATCTATAGTATCTAGATGTAGTATATATAGTATCTAGTTGGTCGTTCATATTTTTCACAAATTTCAAAGTCAAAATTTATAGTCAAATGTATTGTGGTGAAATACAGTGAAATAATACAGTAAAGTGATATTGAAAACAGTCGAACACAGTTAAATAAGTCTACAATAAAAGATTTCGGGGTATATATTCTCCTAATGCGAACACATTATAATGTTAGAACACCAAAATGTTAAACCCATTTTTATTCCACATTTTTCTAATATTTAATCCTGGGAAATTTTTTTGTTATTTATTTAACGACATTATTTAATCGTTGTTTTTGATAGTTAGACTCCATCGAATTTCAGCATAATTTGCCCTGTTTAAATATCCGCATTGTATTCAATTATTAATAACATTGCTAATAAAATTCATATCCAATCAAAAGCCAAAAAGATTAAAAAATGAAAATGATACAAATAATGCATGGACATAAAAAAAAAAAGTATAGAACGAAAAAATTTTTTTTTTTATAAGAATTGTTTTTCTGTTCATTTACAAAATGAAAAAGAAATTTATTCCGCAATAAAAATTTTCTCCATAAATTCTACTCATGTGCATAAAAATAAGGAAATTGAAAAGAAAACAAAGTTAAAACGCAATATTTTGTCGAATCATTTTGATACCGTACTTAAATATACATATATGTATGTATGTACTACCAGTTCAAATATTAATGTACCTACATTATGTATTTCAAATAAAAAACATTATTTGAACCTCATGTAAAACTGTTTGTTAAAATATAACGTAGAGTACATAAAACATAAAATTCTTTCTAATTATTCTTCTTATGTGTGGTCATAATTTACAATTGTACGTATATTTATATTATTATAATAAACGTTTGCATACACAAGTAGTATGTAAACTTACTTACAATACGTATGAATATCTGTAAACATTATGTCTAAACGAGTGAGTATACATAGTTTGAAAAATAAAATTGATTTGTTCAAGGATTTTTCAACAATTATTCAATAATTATTTAAGATTCAGTGTTAACAAAGAAAATTGTTTATATATGTGTATTACATTAACTATATTAAAGAAATATATTGTAATTTCGAAAATTTCCCTTTCAAAAAACTCTCTATTGCCGTAAGCCGTAAATAAATTTAATGAACCAACTAAATCTAAGAAGTATAGATTTAGAGTATATGCTGCACTGTGGGGTTCGACACTTTTTAGAAATATAGTAGTTGAATATATACAAAATCATTCTTTGCGTTGTTTTAATATCAACCTTTTTTTTGACAATACATACTCGAAATAGAGAAACTACAATATTTCTGTCGAATAAAATCATTATCCAGACTTAGTTGTAAGTTTATTAAGTATAGAAATAAATGTAGGTATAGACTTCAATTTTATTCTATCGATATTATCAATTTTGTATACTTGATTGGATACATATACATATATATTTATTTTGTGCAATTTTGAAAATTCCTAAAATAAAAAATACAACTTGCATTCTTTTTTTCACAGTATACAAGTGCTCATGTATTGTTGAGTATCTAATGTCAATTTAAAAAATTCATAGATTTTTCATTATAAATATACAATGTAGAATGGCAAAAAAAAAGAAGTTAAGTCTGAAATTTCAATTTATATATAAAAAAAAACTTAATTTAGAAAGATTAAAATGTTGAATTGTTGAACAGAAAAAAAAAAAAAAAAATTATTCAGTTTGAAGTTTCAATAAAGGATATTCCGCCTTCAATCAACTGAAATTTTCCGGAAAAAAAAATCAATTATGTTATTAAAATATATATTTATATGTATATTTATATATATATATATTTTTTACTTTACTTTCAATTCTGAATAAAAAGAATTTTTAAAGAGAAAACTTAATGAATAATTTATGATACTTTTTTAATCAATTTGTTTTTTTTTTTTTATTGTAGTACTTATGTATATTTAGAATCAAAAAGAAAAAAAAAGAAACATTAACTGGGTGGGTCTTAAAACCCAACGAATTAATTACATAGGAGTTTAAGGAACAATTTTTGGATTTTACTTTTGAGAAAAAAAAAACAAACTTATGCATACTTTTAGCATATTGAAGAATAAAGACATAATTAATATTTACATTATATTTAAATAAAAATTCTTAATAAAATTATGTCATTAAATTAGTTCTATTATAAGCTCACTACAGAAAATTAAATAATTATACCTATAGTAGTATATTCGAAATGCGTTAATGTCTTCTATTAACATATAATTTTTTTGTTAAGTTTGTCTTAAATTCTTATAAACAAAATGATCAATTATTTAGTTGATGTCAATATCTTTATCTGATATTTCTTATGATTTCTAATAAATTATCAATACCTACTTCACAGAGAAACACTACATTATTTCTCAACTGGAAGGTATACGAACTATTAGTAGTTAAGGTATAATAAACAAAAATGGTATTGATGATGGCACTTTCAAATTGTAGTGTTAATTCAATTTTTATTCTAATATGTTGATTAAGATTTGCTTCAAATTTTGTGAAGAATTTTTGAAGCAAAAAACAAGTAAAATTCTGTATCATATCTACTTTAAAATTGTTTTCGCAGAATTAAAAAAATTATTTTATTTAGCATTTTAATCGCGATTTTACTTTTTTGATGACATTAGACATATTTATATATACAACAAATTTTTATATTAAGAACTCTATATTAATAATCAAAATTAAACTCTAATATTTAATTCTGTAGAATATCAACACATTAATTCAAAAAAAAAAGAAATATAATTTTCATTTTTCAATAAAACTACCATTTTTATTCTTGATTCTTGGAGAGACTTCTTTTTTATATAAAAGTTATGATGTCGAATAAAAAAAATATTTTCTATCAAAAATGAAAAACGGACTTAGTGTTTTCGTTACAGGTCCGTTCGTCCGCAACTAAAATGCTTATAACTTATAAACCAGCCAATCGATTTTTATTATATGAATGCCAAAACATGCGTAATCTCGTTCACTTTCACGAAAAGTTGAGATTCTATCATTTCGGATCATCATTTCTATCAATTCTCAACCAGGCAAAGGCCTATATTATTATCTTATATAAAATGTTCATAATTTTTTAAAATTTATAAAAGTTTAAATTCATTCTAACCAAAAATTAGTATGTGAGAAGATAGATGTCGATTAGAGGAACAAAAAACATAGTTACAGCCAAAGTATTCGGATTAGAGTCTAGATTTCGATAAAAATCATTGTTGTATAACATTGTTGTAGTTTAAATTCATTCTAACCAAAAATTAGTATGTGAGTAGATAGATGTCGATTAGAGGAACAAAAAAAATAGTTACAGCCAAAATATTCGGATTAGGGTCTAGATTTCGATAAAAATCATTGTTGATTTATGACTTAATGTGTGAATCTTACAAAATATGTTCATCTCCTGATTGTTACCAGGTATCTTGAAATTAAAGTATCTTAAAACGAAATACTAAAAACGGACCCCATCCTTTATTTATGAGATAATGTTCAAAAATTTTAACTTTATTTTTGAAAAGAAAATTCGATCCTGCATCTGAAAAAAAAATAAATAAAAATTGTAAAAAAAAAAATTCCCTTTTTTTTCATTCACTTTAAATTCAACATAAAAATATTGTTGATAAAAAATTATATTATTTTTTTTTTTTTCAATTTTATTATTTAAAAAGTATTTAACACCGATTGAAATAGCGATATCTTTATGTTTGCCAAATTTAGTGAAATTTCTTCATTGAAATTATAATTGAAAACATTTAAATGAAAAATTCAAATAAAAGTAAAAAAAAAAAAACGAAAATAAAAAAAATAAAACATTTTTTTTTTTTTTTTAATGAGAAAAATGAAAAAGCCAAACTTTTAGCCTTAAGGATAAAAATAAATGCTTTTTATGATTAACTTTTTTTTTTTTATTATTATTATTTCATTCTCATTCGAAGATAAAGTTGTTCCGGTTAAAAAGTTTTTTTTCTTTCTTCTATTTTGTTAAAATACAAAAAAAACAAAAAAAAATTAAAAACAAAGTATTTTTCTCTAGAGCAAAAAAATAAAAACCAAAAGCAGATATAGATTTGAAAATTTTTTTTTTATTTTATTCTCCTCTTCCTTTAATATTAATTTTATTTCACCCAAGCGGATGAAGGCAATTGGCTTGCTTTTATTGAAAAAGAAAAAAAAATCTTTTTCTCATTAAATCTAATTGTTTCGCTTTTTTTTCAATTTTTTTTGCTGCTCAGAAGTATTTCTAGTTAGATTTTTTTCTCTTTTTTTTTTTTTTTGAAAATTAGGCTTAATACTGGGTTTACACGCTCATGCACAAGTTGATTTGTACAAATAAGGGAAATTTTCTGGAACAACAGATTATATCTCAAGCCACATTTCTTTCGTTTACATGCAACGATTTACTTGCACAAATTTGCTGGGTGAGACTTCACACATTTTCAAAATTTAATGATTTATAGTTGACGAAAAGGTTTGATTTTTCATTCAAAGTCTAATTTAACCCTTTATTCTACAAGCGAAATAATATAATAGTGTGTCAAATCTCCCAAATTAATTTTGATAGTTATATTATAATTAACACTTATAAATATATCTTTTTAAATAGTGTAAATAAAAAAGGCAAAAAACATTTTACTTTATTTGTAAATGAACTTTTTTTTACATAGTTTAAAAAAAACAACGATAAGTCAATTGATTTTGAATTCAGAAGTCAATGGTATGATTCAAATAACACATTATTTCAATTAATTTGTATTAAAATCAATCACAATATTGAAAAAAATTTAACAAATGTGATTAATGTTCAAACATTGTCAGCTATTTCTCAAAAAAAAAAAGAAAAGAATATAAGAATATACAAACTCAAACTGTATAGCTATACTATTATTTGATTTTGACAATAATAACTTATTAAATACACATACAATAATAAATTACTTAGTAGGTATATAATAAAAGCCGTAAATATCCTCTTCACAAATGAAAAAAATTGGTTGATTGATTTTATGTATAAAATATGAACATAACAAGCCTCATATAGTCAGAAACATAAATTTGTAATTCAATATTTTCGTATACGACAATATCACGCCACTTATGTCGCTTTTTCTTCTTATTTTTTTTTTTCAAGACTTTCATTAAAATTTAAAACAATTATATCAGAAACTATATATATAATAAAGACTTAGACACTTAGAACAAAATTTGGGAATCAACTTTTTCTTTTCTCTTAATAAACATTGGATACGAAACATCGTTTTCACACTGATCGTAATTAAATCGTTGTTGTTCGTAGATGCTAAATATAACCAGAGAAGATGTTCTCATTTCCTTTTTTTTCAGTCAGAGAATTGAGATAGAAAAGAGGAAAACTAACAAAATAAAAAAAGTACCCAATGTTACTGTCAATCTTCATATTACGTTATCTTGATATATTTAATTTATGATAGAGAAAAAGTTATAATGAAAACTGGACAATATTTTTTTTCCTTTTCAAAATTTTCTTTAATATAAAGTTTTGAAAAGTTTTTTTTTTTCGCTTTTTATTTTTCCTTTTATTTTAAGTTGAAAAGCAAATGGGTGAAAATTCAAAATTGAATATTATCATAAAAGAGAATATTTATAATGACATTCCTTAAGAAGAGCGTCCAAAGTCATTCGCGACGTAAGAACTATTAAAAGAAAAGAAAAAAAAAATTATATATGTACTTTATTAAAAAAGAAAACTTATATAAAACAAAAATTTAGCGCGATAAATTTTTATGAGACCAAATGTAATGAAAAATTGTTTAATTTGCATTAATTATTATTTTTTTTTATATCTATTAAGAAAATCTTAAAACATTGTATGAATTTAAAAGGAACGACGACTTTTCTTAGGGATAAAGTGTGTGATCATTCGGTTCAGATTCATTTTTCAAACAATTTAAATAGTGGGAACATCATGGCCAGTTCTATGGTTATCTTTAATATTCATGGCTTTCAAGGCTGGTACTTCCTGGCATTTTCAGAAAATTAAAATAGAAAGCAAAGATTTATAATGTCAATTGTATAAAATAATTGCTTACTGGTAAAACTAAAATCACCTTCTTATTTTACAAAAATCCATTCGAACAGAAATTATGTTTTCTTATTTTCTTCTCAAATTTTGTACTTTTTTTTTCTTGCCAGATTTTATGTTTCAAGCTTAGAAGTATTTCCTGAATGTTTAATGTTTTGTTTTAAGTTGTATTGTATATTTAATGAAATTCATAAAACTTTAATTTATTTTTTAATAATACGCACATAGAATTATAATTTTCAAGGATATCAGATTATCGACTAATCTATTCTAATCAACCTAGTATATAAAAGTGAAATAGAAAGGGAAAATTATTCATGAAAATTTAGAAGAATTTCAGATTTATAAAGCAACAAATTAGATCTTTTTTTTTTTTACTAATATTCAGTTTACGTAAACTTAATAAATAATATAGTTTTTTCTTTTTCATTCTTTTTTTTTCATATTTAATAGGATAGTTACACAAAATTCATTGCCAATCCACCAAAAATTATTCAAAAGAACAATTTCAAACCATATCACGTAATTTTTAGTAGCTAGTAATCATGAACTTTTTTTTCGTTTTTTTTATTTTATTTTATATATTGAGTTATTTTAGTTTGTTTTATTTTGGCGCCACAAATTTGAATGGTTATTTCATAAGTATAGCATAATAACTTCTTAAGTTCATGAAAATGTTTTTTGCATATATAATTTTATAGGAATAATAATAATAATAATATTCAATATTTATGTAACAGAGACGCTGTCAGGGCAATGTACCTTTAGTTTTCAAGTTTTTTATTTTTAAACGAAACTCTGTCTTATGTAGAATCCCGACTAATATTCAATTTAGGATTGGCATTAGTTATTTGAATTAAAAATAATAGAAATTTTATAAATCCTAAAAAGAAGAAAACTTGTCAAAACATCATGGTAATGGTTTCCCATTTATTGATTCGATGCTCCGCCTCAATTTAGAAAAGATTTATATATTGAAAACAACGAATCAATCCTGAACTACAATAAAAAAAAACAAAATTTCTTGTTCGGAAACATAAAAGTGATCGAAGAAATGTTTTAAATGTTTGAATAAAAAGTTATTTCGATGAGCAAATTTTTACACTTAATTCTACTATCCAAAAAAAAAAGGATCCCCTTCATACAATCTCAGGCGCATCACTATTCTAGCATCATCCTATTGCTGATCTGGGATATTTTAAATGTAATAAATTATTATAAAATAAAAAAAAAAAACTGAATGAAAAACGTTGAAAATTCGAAATTATATTTTTCTATCTTTCCTAAATTTTGTATTTATTATTTCGTGGATTTTGAATGTTAAAATTTTTCATTTCATTTATTTATAAAAAAGATTACAATATATATATTTACATACTATTTATATATGCAATGTATGCTATATATCATACTTGGCCAAACTGCGGCTCGCGAGCCGCATGCGGCTCTCGTTCTTCTTCACTGCGGCTCTAGCCACGTTTGAAAAAATATTGTTAAAAATTGTTTTTAAAAAATACTATTTAAAAAAACCGTTTTCTTATGTAATGTATTGGTTGTCATTATAATTTTTCTTTATAAATAAACATACATGGGATTTTTTTAAAATAAATTATGAATGAAAATAAAGATAAATGAAAATGGCAATAAAGACAGTTTACATATCGTCGGTCTCGTTTTCTTCTTATATTGTAGAAAAATTATAAAAAACTAAAATTTTAATATGTTCAAAGTTAGAAGTCGAAAGCTCATAAATTATCCGCAAGACTATTTCTATTTCCCCGAAAGTACCAAAACGTACTAAAAAAAAAGAAAAAAAAATTCAAATTCAACTTTCTCAAAACTATGTTTTTGCAGTTTCGTGATTTTTGCATGAGACCGACGATATTTAAAACAATTTCTAATTGCGGCTCTCGACAATTCTGATTTTTGTAATTTCGGCTCTTGTTGGGATAAAGTCTGGCCACCCCTGCTATATATTATAACATAACAATAAGTTTAATGGAAATTTTATAAGATTATATAATATTCATATTATATTCGCAAATCTTAGTTTATAAATTTAAATTTTTTGACAATCATTATTTATCTTATTTTATTCAATACAAGTATATGTATAGATGTAAGTAGCTAACAGTGTTGCATAACTAATTTAAAGCTTATATTTCATTTAGAAAATGGAAAATAAAAAAGGAATGCTAACAAAATTATGGTTATTTTTCAACAAAATTATACTTTAAATTCAAAATTTTTATGTTATTAAATTGTATAATTTAAATATATAGCAATCTAGGTAAATGTGCAATACAATTATGATGAGTAGTTATAACTAAAGCTCAATTTAAAAAAAACAAAACAATTAAACAAATCGTTTCAACCATTCTCAAGTTATGCTTTTACCAAGGAACAGCATTCCATTTCTATTTATTTAGATTATCTATAATTTATGTGAACAGCTAAATAGTTCATATAAAACCTTTTTTTTTATTATATAGCAATAAAAATGTAATGTGTATCAAAACCGAAGAAGAATCAAAAAGTTAAAAAAATTAACAATTTCAAAATTATTAAACTAACATTTAACAATTTTAACATTAACATTAACAATTTTAAGACTTTTCATTTTTTTTTTTTTAATTTGAAAGGGTCAAATAGTAATAAATCATTAAGCCATACTACAATTTATTGATGTCTTTGCTAAAAATACAAAAAAAAATATTACAAATAACTGGCTTGAAGTAACTCTAAATTACATACCATATAATAAAATAACAAACAAAAATGTATACTGATGATTAATGAATTTCATATTACACCAACAACAACAACAACAACAACTGTGTATACAACTTTTTCACCTGCAATAAATAATTACCTAAATCTAATAAAATGTAAATAAATGTATCATCAATTTCCCATTAGTCCCATGCAAAAAAAAAATAAATAAAAAATAAAATAAATAAACACAACCCAAAAATTTTTTGAAAATATTAAATACATATTTGTATTATTTTTTTTTTATAATATCATTAAAAGTTTGATCCTAACAATTTAGAACTTTAAATTAAATTTTTCTGAACAGAATCATTTAAACAAATTTTTTACAAAAAAAAATAAAAAGTAAATATAGGTATCTACCTATGTATATATTTGTATTTATATTAGTTATATGTGTACCCAAAATGACTATAATAAAAGTTTTTATATCAAGAGAAAAATGTAAATTTTAACCAAATAAAAAATTACCACAATAAATAATTCATAAAGATGTTTCCTTCTTTTTTTTTTTCTCTCTCTGATCCTTTCAATATAAAATATCTTAAAAGAATAAAAGAAAAAAAAAAAAAAGGCTGAATAATATTCTTGAAGAATTTTTTTTTTTTGCTTCTCAAGTTGCAGGAACAATACCATTTACCTTAATCTTTTTTAACTTTTTTTCAATATACATATATTGTATATATAGAAGGATGTGACAATATTAGGACAAATAATAATAAAAAGACAATTTCTCTTTTTACTTTAAGGTTAATTGATTTAAGTTGAAGTATATGACGACAAAAAAAAAATAAAATAAAAATAAAAAAAAACGTAAATAACTTGACGTGCGTTTACCTATAAACATTATTATTTTTTTTTTAATATTACGTGATGATCATTTATCTTAATTTCAATTTCCCAAAAAAAAAAAATATCTATATATAAATATAAGAAGAATAACAAGTGCAAAGAATAAGACTTACTAAACATTAATTTAAAAATATTTGGATGACAGTAAAGAGAAAATGTGAAATTAAAACTCATTTCCATTCAATTAATAAAAAAAGAAAAATTTTAAAACTGAAAATCGATTTTGTTTTTATTTTTATTTTGTAATTCTATTTTTTTTTTGAGTAGATAAATTTTGTTTTGTATATTAAATACAAAAAATTAGACAAATATTATGTAAATTGACAGGAACCCCTTGTAGAAGAATTTAATTAAATGTTATAAATATATTTATATTATTTTTGAAATGTTAAAAATCCTTTAACTTGAATCACGCAATCTGTGCTTCGTGATTTTGTTAATCGAATCAAAATTTGTTGCAATAAGCTACTAAGTACCTAGACATCTAAATTTAAACCACAACTTTATTTTATTAATTTACGATATTAGTGCTATTCTAAGCAAGACTCCTTTGAAAATAAATTTTCCAGTTTCAAAATGTTTAACCAAAAAAATACGTCATCTCTGTACAAAGAAAATTGCCAGACGCTGAATTAAAACTTTTACTTCTAAAAAAAAAGAAACTAAAAATCTGTCTGAAACTATAAAATTACTAAATGTAAAAAGATAATTTTTTCTAACTAAATAATTTTGTAAAAAATTTTAACTTCTAATCAAGTATGAAAAATAAACAAAGAAAAAACATAAACTTTTTTATCCAAAGATAAAGTATGTCTATTAAAATACTAAATATTTTGCTAAAGCTTTCTTCCAACAAAGATAGTTTTGTTGCAAAGAATCTACGCTTAAAAGTTATACACTTTTCATAATAAAAAAAAGAAGGAAAATATCTATAAAGTATAGAATAAATAAACAAAAAATAATACAATAATAAACTTAATATATAGTGTTAGAAAAAAAATTTTTTTCTTTCTTTCTTATTATTATTGTTAAAGGATGATTTCAAAAAGATAAAACATCGATTAAACTTCGATAAAGATAAAAGATCTAACAATTTGACTTCCTGAAAATGTCCTCACTTGTTAAATAAAATGACTATTAAAGCTCTTAGTTTCTTTTTTTTTATTTTAAATGTACTTTTTATTAGTAAATGTTGTTGTGTACCTTCTATGTAGCTTACATAAAAATATACATAAATATTTCTTTATTTTTATGATGAAATGGAAAAAGTATTGGAAAGTTTAATAAAATTTATCCCTTTTTTTATTTAAATTTTTCTATTAAAAATAAAAGTACTAAATATGTAAACTAAATTTTAAGATATACTTAACGATAGTTTTGTCTCTAAAATAAAAGACAAATTTACTTTCATGTTTAGTTAAAAGCTATTAAATGAAGTGTGAAATATATTATATATATCGTTCAAGGCCTTTATTATTAACAAAACATAAATAATTCGATGGACTTTTAAAATACAGTCGTAAATAACCGCATCTCAAAACTGCTTCTTAACGGTAATGTCATTAAACTAAGAAGGACAACTAATTTAATTTTGACACATCATAACAAACTGTGTTGTCCAAAAAGATACTTTCAATCAACATGAATAAATTTATTCGTTTATTTAATTTTAGATAATTTTTTCGCTGTGTAGAATTAAAATAGGCCTAAAATGTAGGAATTGAACTAAATACTGAAAACTTTCATGAAAAATAAAGAAATCAAATTATAATTGTTGAAATCTTATATATTTATGCAAGACTCATCATTTCTCTAACATTAAAAAATAAAAATGTCATTAGTTTGTTTGAAATTATAAGATTTTCAATCTTCTATCTTTACCATTTCTCATTATTGCTTCTATTGTTCCTGTAAAGGTATTGAGATTATTTTTTGTATTATTACTCAAGAACCATTTTATAAAAAGGAAGTAATTGTTTCTTTATTTTTATTATTTTTATTCTTTTGAGATAGATACTTTTTTTTTTTTCAAAAATATAAGATAAAAACTAATGTTAAAAGTAAAGGATATAATTTCTTATCCATATATATATATATAAATACATTATAATATACTTATATTTTGTATATTATGTATTTTTATATAAATTTTACAATAAATAACATTAGAATTTATTTTTCTCTGTCATTTCTTTCATCTGATTTGAATAAAGGTTACTACTATCATATACATTTAGTTTCATCTTAATATTTTACAATAAAATTATCCCGAAAAATTTTTTTTTGTTAATCTTACATAATTATGTAGAAATAAATAATACCATTTGGCTTATTAGATTTGGGAAATCGTGTAAAGCTTTGATTCCATAATATTAGAACAAAAAAAAAAACATCGAAAAATTTTTGGAAAATTTCCAATCGTAAGAAACACTGGTCCAAACTTCATTTATCTAACAAAAAAAGGCAAAAATTTGTGAAATTCCTAGGGTTTATGTTTCTTGTAAAGTTAATTATCAAAAAGTGATTTTATTTAATTAGGTATATTTGCTTTAGTCTAACTGATTGCAGATTGAACAATTTTATAATTATGCTACTCAATATTATTATTAAGACTAATTAAAAATTCAACTTAATAAGTATATAATTATGTCAAAAATTAATAAAAAGAATGTATTTGCATGCAATTATGTTTTGATTGTTTCTTGAATACATGCAGAAACAAAGAAACTTTTTTGTAATATTTTATATATTGTGCATTTAAAAAAATATGTACTTTATGTAATAGCTTTTTTTTTCCAAGTTTATAAAAACAAACTTAAAATTGCATATTAAAATATTTTTCCATTATATTTATTTTTTTCATAAAATGTCTTTAAGAAGTCGAGACCAATTCACTTAAGGATTATAAAAAGTCTCTGACCTTAATAAAATAAAAATAAATTTTATTAATTTAATGATGCGCGACTTTAAAAATCTTATGTGCTCACATAAACGGTAACATTACAATAAGTGATACATGAAAAATTTATGTATATATACACATATATCTATATCGTGTAATATCCATTGTCGAAAAAGTTTAATTTTATGGTCGTACACCCTTTAAAGTTATTACCAATCAGGTAAGATTTCAATAAAGGGCAATCTATTTAGTTTAGATTTCAATTTTTTAAATATATTTTCTTAAATGTAAGTAGGTGCCTAATAGAGAATTATTTCTTATAATGCTGTTTTGTGGACACTAACAATTTTCCAGTTACATAAAATATATTTCAAAAATTGGTTTTACTTCCGGTAAAATTATAATTAAAGTATTAAAACAACTGGTCTTTAAATTATTTGATAGATGGTGTTAATGAGATACCTAAGTCCAAAAAATATAGATCAAAAAAACTGTTTAGCTTATTAGTTTTTGTTTGCTCAAAAAGTGTCTATAGGTTTACATATTAGTCATATTTCTTACATTATTTAATTATATATTATGTATTTTATTTTTTATTTAACATTAATTTTAAAGAATATTCAATTATTTAACTATTAATATTTTACAAAAATATAGTTCAAATCATTCAATCCATACTAGAAAAAAAATAGAAACCAACTGAGATAAAAAACGTGCTCAAATCAAGTAAAAATGAATCATATAAAATCATACAAAATCATATATGCATTTTTACTTGCATTTTTACCGCAAAAAACCGTATTTTTTTTCGAAACTATGTTTTTTGAAATTAAGTTTATTGGGCCCTAGTTGTGGATCTAACAAGGCTAAAGAGTCTACAGTTTCGAACAAACCTCGAGGACAATGTGTTAATCAATTATATAAATTTTTCAAATCAATGAAAATTTAAATTATTCTCAAGAACTGACATTTTATAAATTTATTCTACATAATATAAATGCAAAATCATTACTTATTTTTTTTTTTTTGAAAAATATTATCTTTGCAAACATAGCACAATTTTTTAACTTAATATATAAAGCTAATGCTTAATATTGTGAATAAAAACAAAAATGGTTTTTCCTTATTACAATGTCACAAAATCGAATCTTAAGCTTGAATTAAATGTGATTTTCAGTTTAATGGGGAAAAAAAAACTTATTGTATGATTATATCACACGCCAATAACTGATAATTTATTCTTATATTCAAATTATGCCGAAAAAAAAATATAACATAAGCATTAGATTGAAAAAAAATATAGAAATTTTTTTTTTAAATATATACATATTTAGGTATGTATGTAATACATATGTATGCATATATAAATTTATATATTTTTATAATGTTAAAATTTTTTACTCATTTCAGAAATTCTAAAAGAAATTCCCCATACAATGGTTATTTCAAGGATATAGTAATATTTTATACATTCAACAAAGAATCCATTAAAGAATGTATTTTTTCAAGTAAAAATGGATATAACAGACATGAAATTTATATGCTTTGAATACAAAGTGTTGTTTTATGCCAATCTTTTTTTTTTTTTTTTACAATAAATGAATTTTTTTTTTTTTTGGAGCATAAAAAAAAAACTTATTTCTTTGGAATTTTTTAAAAGGCATGCTGTTTGCCCTTTAATGCACAAATAACAACTGAAAAGCCAATTAAATAGTGTACACCATCGAGTTGTTTCCAATCGGTATAATATATAGTATATACATAATAGGCAGTTAATTTTAACCAATTATTACCTGCTGATTAAATAATACCTATGTAAATAAAGCTTTAAATATACCTTATAAATAAATACAAATGTTAAATTTATTACAGACCATAATAATGTAGTCATTAATTTCATGTCATTGTCGAAAAATGACTTGCACAGACTTTAATCAGAAAATTGTATTCCGTTTTTGCGATGTACGGAGAATAATTGCGAACAAACTAAATTTATTGTCACTGTTTGCAGTTAAGATTTCAATCAAAATTTAAAAAAATCTAATTTCAAAAATATATAAAATAAATTTTATTTGGTCCAACATTTTTTCAGCTTCATTTAATTTCAAGGGAAACTAAAGCAATAGTTTAATAAGCGGAAACTTAAGAAAAAAAAATATATATATTTTGAAAATGAAGTTACATAAATGATATATGTGAATATTAGACATAAATAGAGTTTTCTGAATGTAGATAATGCACTTATAAAAAATTTTAAGAATTTTTTTTTTTGTACAAAATTCTTTTTAGAAAATTGAATTATTTTAAGATAAAAAAAATATATATATATATTTATATACATATATATAATTTATGCTCAAATATTAATTCGTTCTATATATTATTTTTTTTAACTTAAATAAAAACATCTACATTATGTGTGTAGTATACCTTCGTAGTATGTGTAGGTTGAGATTTATGCGTCTTTCCAAAAAATAAATAAATTGCCAAACTTGGTTAGGGATTGAAAATTGAAAAAAAGCTAAAATCTTCTGTCCTCCAAAGGTTACTAGAAAAAATTTTTTTTTGGACAGCCAACCTTTATGAATATTTTGAATTTATACCAGAAAAACTCAAACGCAATAATCTGTTTTGTCTTCCATAATAAACGAACTTTCGTATATACTAACTTAACCTAATGATACCCAATGGTACATAAAAAGAGAAAAAGAGAGAGCAAACATATTGTTTTCTAAAAGAAAATTAATTGAAATTATATTTTAAAAGGCAAAAAAATGCTTATAATATTTTATCTAATATTTTATCTAATATTTTATATGAAAATATAACCCTTTTTTTTATATTCAAATTTATTACATTGTTGATATTTTCACTAATTTAGGAAAAAAAAAAAGTTTAATTAAAAAATTCTGTTTTCTTTTTTTCGAATATACGTATCTTTATATATATATTTTTTTTATTATTATTATTTTTTAGATTAAAAGCCATCATCATGTAAACAAAACAAGATGACTTCTCATTAGTCAAAAAAAAGAAAAAAAAAATAACCCAAGAAAACATTCCCATCAAAATCCAACAACAAACAATGAATAAACAATTCAAGTCACGTTCCAATTAAGAAGGACAATTTTTCTGTACAATGATTTTATCAGTCATTTTAAAAATTAAACATTTAAAAATATATACATATATACAATTTTTTTTTTTTTTGACATTGTTTTTTTATAATATTTTTTTTTATTTCGTGATGCTTAAATAAAATTTAGATCAGAAACAACTGCGCGCATTTGGTGTATACAGGGGCTATAGCTGATTTGAACTTGAATTAAAAGATATTTGCTACTGTTTTAAGTTTTATAATTCTTAAGAAATCTTCATTTCATATCCGTACATTTAAAAGCCTTTATTTGACATTCGTGCAATTATTAAACCCTACGTTTGATTCTTATACGAGCTTATAAAAGTCACTGAGTTTCCATTTCATAATTATATGAATTTTTTGTCAGGCCTAAAAAAAAAGAAAATTTTTTTTTGTTTTATATACCCTTGATACAATTTTTTTTTTTTTATCACATAACATTGTATTAAAAATTATTACAACATTGTAATCTTTAATTTATATGTAAAATATATGTATTTTATGTATATGAGCATTATAATTTTGTTTTTTTTTTATATTAAATTATAATAATATTGAAAATAATAAAAGAAAATAGAAATAATAATAACGTTAATATTATATTTAGTGACATTATCATGTTTATATACAAAATATTATGAATAAAAAAAAAAATGTTAAAAAATGCCGTCAGAAGAGATCACCCCATTTGCTAAAAATGCGACAGTGAAAAATCTAATTTCCTTCATCCGCCTTGCACAGATGCTACTTTTGATAAAAAAAAAAATAAAAAAAAAATAAACCTACTGTTGCAAAATATGATGAAAAAAAATTGAAAATATTTTTACTTTACATATAGTAACTTTTATTCATGTTTACACAATTTAAACGATTTTGGTTGTCGCGTTCTGTCTTTCTTTTTTTTTTTTTTTTGCATAGCTTATTTTTCCATGTGTAAAACCAAAATAAAAAGGACTAATTTTTTCTCTTTGTAGGTTAGAAAATTCTACAAAATGGTTCAATAAAGATAATTTTCCTTCCATTTCATTTATAGCCTAAAATCTTATTGCCTATAAACCATCCCCCACAATCCAAATTAAAATGCATCCAGTAGTTGCCTATTTTATTCATATAAAACCGCGATTTATATCACTGCGACGAGTATTATATAGAGAAGATTACTGTCGCTATTGTCACGCAGTTTAATCTAAAAAAAACATTTTTTTTTTTCATTAAGATATCATTTTCAAGAGCTCAATCAAATTTCGTGCTCATACAGGGTGACCAAGTCTGACCTAAAAAAATATAGAACATTTCGACATCAAAAAAGAGAACATAAGAGAACAAACCTAAACTTTATCTGGAAAAGGTATAGTTTATCTGAAAATCGAGAAAAAAACATTTTTATAACAAAATTATTTATTTGCAACGGCCCTTTTTATAAGATGTACAAGTTTTTTATTAATTATTATTTCATAATACATATATATACAATACATATATATATATATATATATATCACATCGGATTCGGATGTATCATCATCATATTTCTCAACTTTTCGCACCCGGCTGAGAAGCTCTGTATTTTCTTTTATATTTCGAAAAAAATCTGTACATGACACATCGTTAAAATTATAGACCACTTGCAAAATACCTCGGACAGTTTTAATATTCAACTTGTTTCTTTCTTTAGACCACTGAGCATTGATCAATGAAAAAACTCTTTCTATATTAGCATTTTGCTCAGAAATGGAATAAAAAAATTGACAAATTTTTAAAAATTCTGAATAATAGGAGACTTCTTCTATTTCTCGAAAATATTTAGCCCATTTCTGACAAGATAATAACGCTTTTTGTGGACGGTTAAACGCCTTGAAAATAAAGCCTGACATTAGACAAAACCTTTTTGACCATTATACCTATAATTGATTTATTACATTTTTTTTGGAAAGAACATAAAAAGAGGACAAAAAGAGACAAAAAGCATTAAAAAAGTGACTAAAAAAGAGATATCTCTAAAAAAGTGAACATTTATCAAAAAAGTGAAGTGAACAAAAGATCTGCCTTGAAAAAGAGAACATGTTCTCTAAAAAAGAGATATGTTGGTCACCCTGTGCTCATATCACATAGCATGGCATTGCTCTTCAAGTTAATATTATTCAAAAAATTTGTCCTTTTTGTCAAATTTCACTTTAGAATAAAGGACTTATGTTAAAAAATGTATCATCGGCTCAATTTCAGCAAATAATATTACAACAGTATGTAAAGTAAATATAACACATTCGTAATATTTAATGCTGACAGCTTGATGGTTTAAAAAAATATTACAATATTTATGACACCCTTTTAGTACCATTGACATTAATATTTTAATATATTTTATTTAAATTTTTTATTTTTTATTTTTATTTTTACTATTCATTTGGAATTAAGTATGGCATATAATTTTTTGTTGGAATCTATTTTCATTAAAGGTCAACACGATACAAAATTATTTTCCATATCCTTTACGATGAAAAACAAATTATTTCCTTTGCACTTTTCGTACCCTTACTCATTATTTAATTAAAAGTTAAAATCATATTTTTGCACTACAAAAAGTGAAGTCGTCAATTGATTTAATGTGTCAAAAATGGGTCATATAAAGTCAATTGACGTTATACACTTTGTAAAGGGGACAGAAAAACGTCTTATATCAAAATTAATAAGATTCAATCTAGATGAAATTGAAAATCTTAAAAGATAAATTTTCATAATTTTCCAGCCCCAACCAAAAACACAAAATATAATGCTTTTCTTTCTATATTCTATAAATTATGATAAGACTTGTATGATAGTTTTTATTTACTTCCTTAAATAACTATAAATACATAATCTGAATTCACAGAATAAAAATAGAGTTTTTTCTTAAACTTGTTATCCCAAAAGATACTTTATTTTGATTCACATAATATTAGTTTTAAATAATTCCAATATCATCTTCTTATTTCAAATCCTATATTTTAGTTAAAGGAAAGAAATAATACATTAGTTATAATTACAATATTGTTTAATTTTAATAAAAAAAAAAAAAGTAATAAGAAAAAAGAAACATCTGAGAATTGGAAATTGCATCTCAATTATGTGTAGAATAGAATTTTTATTTAATTTTTCCCATTCTATTTTAAAAGTAAATATTATAAGATAATACTTGAATTATTCATATAATTTTAGTCTTGAGCTATTAAAATTTTGTTTATAATTAAAGTCAAATACTAAATTTAACCACATGTTGGTTCTTCATATCCTTAAAAATTTTATGAATAAGCAACATAAGTACTTTATATATTTTTGATATATAACTTAGTAAAATATTATTTTATCGGATAATATAGCCTATTTAAATATTGAAATAATATTTGAAAATAACATATAATATAAAAAAGTATGTATAATGTAATACAATATATGTAACATGTTAAATGTACTGTACATGTATACAACATTATGCATTATATATTAAGTTAAGATGAATTATTTCAAAATAATTGTATGTACAATATCTACACAAACACATACAAATAAAAATAGTAGACTATTATATTTAATAAATAATATTATTTAATTGCCGTCACTCTTTTAATTGGATAGTGATCAATAGTAGTCAATCTACAGTGATCAATAATGGTCTATGTAAATAAAAAAGAAAAAAAATAGAAGAAAATAAAACTTAATCCAAGAAAATTGTAACATTAGATTACTTGAATTAACTAAACAAAATCTTGGAATACTTTTGAAACTCAAAATTTTCAAAATTTTGCGTTTAAAAAAAATTCATTTACCTACATATATAATTTTTAATAAAATTCATAATAGTTGTAAATTCATATATCAAATCGTTTAATAATGTAAGAAGGAAAAGTTCATAAAAGCATTGTTTTTTAAATAAACTTTTAAAGGAAATTCCTTATTATTGAGATGAGAAAAATATTTTATTCTTTTCCATTTTTTATCAATTAATAATTATATACTTAAGTACATGATAGTCAATGCTGTTTTAAGCTCATACTGAATATTATATTAGTTTTAAATATAAGTAGAATTTAAATTTATTACAAAGAGTAAAAAAGATACATATTCTCATATTGAAAGAATATGGAAAATAATATCCTACAACAAGTAAATATAAAGAAATGTAAGTTCATGTCTGCATTATTATGTGATTTCTTTTTTTGTTGTTAAACTAGAGCTTACCGCTGTAAAACTTATTATGAATTAAAGTTCGAATATTGAATATTGTTCAAAATATTCCAATTTATATTTCAATCACAAAAATTTCTATTTCAATCCGAAATAATTGTTTTTGTTATCCAACCAAATAGAATTTGTAAAGAATAATATAATAATAATCATAAAGGACCTATTTTACATACAAATACAGATTTATATGGAAAATCGATATTAAAAATTAAATCATAAACAATTTTAAGATAGAATTTACAAAGTTATATAATTATGTAAATATAGAAACTATAAGTTATGTCCATTTGGTTTTACATCATATTTACAGAATAAGAGAATTATGAAATTATTCTTTCTTTTTTTTCTAACAATTAACAGTACGAAAAGAATAGTTTGGTTTAGTAGAACAAAAACGGCATAAGGTGTCAAAAAGTTTTGAGAGAGTTTGAGACAAAATGTCGCTCTAACTGAATTTGATTGAACAACAATTACATTCAAATATAATAACATTATAAAAATATTTCATTAGTTCTTAATCTTAACTTCTATACAATATATGAAAAGTTTTAATACTTGGAGTTGTATGAGCAAGGTCTCCTTCAGATCAATGTCGCTCAGTTGGTGGATATTAAAAGGGTTGTACTTCACTTTAGAATTTATTTCTTGATTATTACTTAATGTATAATACTTTTACTAATCAAAGTACTAATGAGTTTTTCATAAAAATCAATTTCACTTATTTTATTCATATTTCATATTTTATTCAGGATGGATTTTTTGAATGAATAATAATTTGAAATGACTTTATCGCTATTGTTAATAAAAGCGCTAACTTATAATAAATATAATATACTTCATCCAAGAAAACTTATAGTTTGATTTGAATAATCTACCAACGTTGCAATCTAACAATCCCTTCATCTAACTTAACTTTACCCCTTAAAAGTGCTGTTAAATTTTGGATATAGCAAGTTATAATTTTATTTCTTCCAGCTTATCTATAATTTTTCTTCAAAAATTATGAACCACTTTGTTATTTTAATTCTAAAATTCTTATTCCTTTTAACTTACTATTAATATATATGCACTATATATAATATAAAAGTAAAATTTTATATAGAGGGTACAAAATAACTGATGGTAAAACCCCATGTCGTATTCAGATTAAAAATTTTTAATCTTTTTATAGTCCAGGAAAATATAATATGAAAACATATAAATGGATGAAAAACAAAAAAAAAATCTATTCCTGAATTAGACACCCCCAATTGGGTTTTCCTTTTGTGGTTTAAAATTAAGTATTTTATATGGTAAAAATTTAGTTCTTGTTATTTTTCTTTTCCTAAGTAACCTATTGTTTAATTAAATCCAAACAATCTTCAGTAGACCACAAACATTCTTTTTTTGTTCCCATTTTCCTCAATTTTTTTTTTTTATTGTTATTATTTATTATTGTTGTTATTATTTGTGTACTTTATATATTAAATTAAGATTAAGTTTAGCATTGAAAAAATTTATACATATTTATACATATACATATAACAATCAAATATAGTATACAATATAGTATACAATAAATAGTATCTACAATATACACACGTATATATATAAACATAAATACTTATATAATTAAAATGATAAAAAAAAAGGATATTTTTTAAATATCATATACTTAATGAATTTTCCAGATAACCATAAAAATAACACACATATTATCTGATATCTATGATGCTTTAAATTCAAGAAAAAATTTTCATTCGTTTGTTAAATGCTATTATATCCTATACAGACTATACACTATAACTTCTTCTAATAATTTTCAATTAAATTAATGTCAGGAAATAATTTTTGACATACATTTGAATATTTTTTTGCCACAAATTTTTAAGAAATTATTGCTGTATATTCAAAGTGACATCTCAAATTCGTAGTTAAAATATCATCAAAGTTTTTCTTATTTCCAGTATGCGAAACAAGGTGTACGATGTTCAGTGAAATTTTGTAAGCATTTTCTTGCAATTTTATCACGTCTGTCCGTCTTTTAAACTAGTTGACCGATTTTGATCGTTTAAGTGCCAAAATCTATCGAGCCAAAGAGTCAAATTCATCCAGATCGGACAAAGGAGTTAAATGCTCATAACTGGGGGAGGGTTCAAATTTTTTTCATATAAAATTTATATTATTTTAAATTTTTGAATAGATAGTGATAGCAATTAATATGCGAGAAAATGGATGTCTATAAAAGAATTCGGACTGGTGGTTGAAAATGGATTATCTTCGAGTGCATTTCAATCAAAATTGATCTCAGAATGTTGAAACGGCCTCCATTCTTCATTTATGTATAATACTGTTCTATATATATTTTTTTATATCAATAAACATATTTTGTTTGTTCTTCTTCTAGATTAATAATATTTTAAATGGAAAATTTGTAATTTATTATATTTATATTGTTTTAAAATTAAAAAGAATAAATGCATTTTATTATCTTATTACGAATTTAGAAATACCTTTTTTTAAGTTATATAGAAACCAAATGAATAAAAATAAACAAATATAAAAATAACAATAAAAACATTATATACCTACGTTACGTATATGAATTTTTTGGGCAAAGCTAGGAGGAAAAAAGACCAAAATTCTTATATCATTAAAGACTAAAAACTATTTATTATTATGGTAAACAATACAGGACCACATAATAATAAAAAAAAAAATAAAAATAAAAAAATAAAAAAGAGACTCATTCAAAAATAATTTAACACGTTTGAGGTTCTTTTTTATGTAATTTTCTTGCTAAAACAATTTTCTTTTCCATAGAAAAGATTTAATTTTAACATCAAGAGAAGCTTTTTTAGAAACAAAAGAATGTTATTTTGAAAAGACTGCATTTTAAAATTTGAACATCATTATGAAAAAAAGAGTTAACCATTAAATAGTTTTCAATTATGTTTACTTGCACTAATAGCCACATCTAATCTAATTTGCCCAACCTTTTTCTGCAAAAAAATGAAAGCGCAGAGAGATTAATTTTTTTTGAATCATCATTTTTGTGTTGGACATAGAATATTCATTTTATGCACAGATTAAAGATCATTAAAGCTAGTTTAACCTGTCAGAAACTTTCTTAAGTATGTATTCTAAAATAATTTTATTTAATTAATTTATAATAATTTAGAATATTTCGAAACAATTTTATAATTCCGATATCTTTGCTTTGGAATTTTTTTTTTGTACCCACAAAAAAAGCTTAGAAATTATTGACTATATATTTTTAATTTATTTTTTGTGTTCGCTTGTTCAAGTTGCACTCTTGAAGCGCAGTTCATATATCTTTAATTTCATTTCTATAGGAAAATAATTCAGAAAAAAATAATCATTTTTCTCTGACATACAAATATTTTGACCATTTTCTGACGCATTAATTCTTTATCTCATACTCTATATTACTTTTGTAGTTTAGTACAAGTATGTATTTTAATTTCTTTGCAGTTATTTTATGCGCTTCTTTAGTAAATTATCGTAAGTGATTTATGTTGTCATGAATAAATTTATTATATCTTTCTCCCATAATGCGATACACGATATTCGTAAAAATAATGGAATATATGAATGCCATCATAAGTACATAAGTAACTGAAAGAACGAAAGACAAAAAAAAAAGTTGAATTGTATAATTGAAAAAGTGTTAACACTTCTTTACAACTAAACAAACATAATGGAAAAAGTGTACAATCCAAAAGAAATGCATTAAATGAGATAAAAACCGTACACATAAGTCCTTTAACAAATTATATTTTATTTTATACAATATAAAACAAATATACATATAGAATAATATTTATAAGAGTTTTCTGTACATAAAAAATGTACAATGTAATGTTACAAAAAAATTTGAAACCGCTTCTTTTTTTTTTAATACCTTTTACACTTAGATCCCAGAATATAAAAATTAATCGCAATTGGTTTTAATAAAAATTTTTAAATGTTACAAAACTTAAGCTTTAATAATTAGAAAACATTTGTAAGTAATTGATCAAAGATATTCATGAAATTTTATAAATTTATAATAATAATTTTAATATGTCGCTGCCATAAATATACATATTGATATAATTAATGATAATAATTAAATTTGAATTAATTAAAAATATTCACCAAAAAATGGACTGTCTTTTAATCATTGACAAAAAAAAAACAAACAATCATTTCACAACTTCATACATATTATATTTTTAATTAAACTCCCGATTAGATACCAAAGTGATGATTTCAATTGTATATTATTCTTCTTTTTTTTATGAAATATTTTTCTATCAAAATCATTCATGTTTAAAGAAAAAATAACCTGTGAAGCATCAACGAGTGAAATCAAGTACTATGAAGTGTGTATTCCCGAACTTCCGGAAAATTAAACCCACTTTGAATTTATTAAGATTGCGTTTCAAATAAAAAAAAAATAAATATTTTGAGTTCTTTTTTTAAAAATTATTATAGTACACCAAACCCTTTGTATGTTCAAGTTGGAAATGAGAAAAATAAAGGAAATCCATTTTTATTGGAAAATAGCTTAAGTTTAAATAACTATTAGTCACTTTAATTTATGGCTAAAAAAGTACAATAATGTAGCAAATTATGGGCTACAATATCTTCAATCAGAAGACTTAAAGTAAAAAAAATATTATTTTAAAGGAACCTACATAGTCATATATTAAATTTTTTCTAATTGTTTTTATACTGAATAGAATAAACAACTATCTTGGCATTATATGTAATGTTTATTATCAAAAATTATGTTGCAAATTATTATGAGATATGTTAGTAATGTATCTATGTAAGTAATAATGACATACACTCAAGTTTTAAATCTTATAATCCGACATTGAAATTATCTGTGTACAAACGTTTATAAAATACATATTGCCACAATTCATTAAAAGAAGTGGTAATAATGAACGCGTTAATCAAGAGGTTAAATTTATAGGAAAAAAAATTAAAACTTTTTGTAATTACGTCCTAATTTAAATAAATTCAAATACATATAATATATTGACAATTTCTTTTGCTTCCAAAGAGTTATCCTTTTTTTTTTTTTTCAACTGTAATATTTCAACCTTTTTTTTTTGCCATCGTCTAATATTCCGTTGCAAAGTACATAACATACAATCATAAAAAAAATTTAACAAAAAAATAACAAAATGACACTCTATTTCAGACTTCATCAATTCAAAATTTTGTTTTACAATTTTATAATTGGTATGCTTTTAATTTATTAAATTGAAAAGTGAATAATCTAATAAAATCCAATTTTTTTTTACCTCGGAAATTTTTAGAAACGAATACATAGTTATTTGACAATATAAAAAAAAGCCCAATTTTCAGTCCATATAAATAAATAAATGTTTGCAATTTGTTCCGTAATGAATTAACTCGTGTCAGTCGATCGAGAGAGAGTTTTTCAATATATTTAAAAATCTTGTAATTTCGTTTATTAATATACAATGTCATTTACAATGTAATTTTTTTTAATAGTACAGCATTTGAGTACTAAGTGACAAATTCTTAATTTATTAATTCGTTCACTTTCCGACCTGTAGGTAGAGGTAGACAATGCCTTTTTTTAATTATTAACACAGATTATGTACTACACAACAGTTTTCCTACATTGCATCAACATTCTACATTTAATTCATCTTGATTTTAGTTCTTTATATTTATTTAATTTTTTTTGTATTAATTTTTATTTATTATAA
Organism: Hybos culiciformis; assembly: GCA_964007475.1. Lineage (NCBI taxonomy): Eukaryota > Metazoa > Arthropoda > Insecta > Diptera > Hybotidae > Hybos > Hybos culiciformis. The sequence goes on from OZ023273.1 coordinate 12,588,238, forward strand.
TATTTTATTGGATTTAGTTTCAAAACAATTTATTCTTTTTCTAATTGAAAATTTTCTATTTTGAACCTGAATTCTAGATGGTACTAAACTCAAATTGCATTGTACTAAACTAATTAATTGATTTGTAAAGTGTTGGTTACCTTTATGTAATAAAATAAATAACAAATATGTAGAAATAAAGTCCGGCTTCAGGTACGAAAAGTAACTTCCAGAATAAAAACCGAATTTTTTTTAATTTCCACTTTTCAATACGTATACAAATATAATTATAATACTTTAAACATTATGTATCCCTCATTTTAAACCTTGTCATGCTAAATATATTCTAAAATTAAGTATTCAGAAATGATTTCATTACATAAGTTCATTACATGTTACAATATTATACATTGATATTACTATTTTTTGAATTTTTATTTTATTTTTTTTTTTCTGAAATAAGGTCATTATATTAGAAAAATGTTAATTGCCTACTTATAAAAAAGGACGAAAGCAACAAATGTATTTTTTTTATTATTCTCAGTATTACGTTTTCCATATCATGAAAAACTGCGCAAAATGGTAGAAAAAAAAAATATTTGCATGATGGTTTCCAATATACAGGCCAAAAATATATTGTTAATTTTGTTTTTATTTTTAACATTATTTAAAAAAATTTTAATTTGGCTTGTTATAAAACAAAAATTCTAAGATTAATTGTCCTGCATCACGAATTTCTTTTTTATTGTTTATGTACATATATTTTTATTTTATATATTCTGGAAATCAAGAAATAAAAATAAATTATTTATTTATTTGTTGATTAATTAAGTATGTATGTTGTACATTTTTTTTTTTTTTAATTTCCTCATTTTTGTGGAGTGAAATAGCCAGACTGTGTCTAGCTATTTTAAAATAATTATGATTCATAGAAAAATTTTAAGCAAACCAATTCTTTGAATACAATTGTTGGTATAATTTATGTTAAAAATTGTCTTTTATATAAAGTAATGAGTTTTGTACTTTGGAAGAAAATGAACCTAAGTGCCTACATAATGTGCCTACCGCATTATTATCTTCTCTTATAAATTTGAAAATTTAATTGAATCTTGTTAAAAGAATTTAACAACGTATTAGATATATCTTTACATTGTAATGTAAAATTTATGAGATTTGGCTCTTCGTCAATTGGAATTTAGTCATGGGAAGATGTTAGCAACAATATAAAATGTGCATCTAGTTGATTTTTGTGTGTTATTGTTCGTTACTCAACAAATTCAACGAATGATGGGTATTTTATTACTTAAGGTACCAATTTAGAACAATAATTATAATTTTCTAAACAAAATACTTAATTTTTACTTAGCTTAATTTAACTAATTATTGAAAAAATAATTGAGGGTACGCATTTAGTTTGATTAATTTCAATGAATCTAAGCTTAACTTAATTTTTTGTAGTTTTATGAAATTTCTATAAGATAATGTAAATTTTTAGATAAAATAAATAAATTAATTGCTAAGGGAACTCATAATATAAATATGACTTTTTTTGTTCACTAACTAATTTTCCTTGCAATATAAAATTCAATTTTTTTTCTTTATAACAATAACATTATTTTGGATGAAAAAAAAAAACTAAGTAGTGCATATGTACGTACAACATTAAAGAACATTAAAACATAACAGATACCTTATTAACGAAATTGAGAAACAAATCCGCTAAAACATTATAGAATTTTTTTCATAATTCTTTTTTTTTTTTCTCGAAAATTTTCATAACTTACATCGAAGTTAAGATAAACATTAAACATTAAGAAAATAATAAGGAAAATTCAAAGAATATAAAACATGAAAAACTTTTTATGTTTAACACAACATTATATTTCGAAACTGAAACTTATACTTTATAAGTAATAAATTTTCTTAACGAATGTTATTATAATATTATTTTATTTTTTTTAAACTTAATGCAAAATGCAAGGCAATATGTTATAATCAAGTTTTTGTTTTTTCTGTGCATGCTTTTTTATGTCAAGTGTATAGTTGTTGGAAGCTATTACATATATAAGAAAATAACAGAAAAAAAGATGTAATATCTAGTGTTGTCATATATGGTCAGAAAACAATTCTATGGTTTCTCTACCAGTTGTATACCCAGCACCGGATTTACATAACTTTGCGCCCTGGGCGGTTTTTGAAAATTGCGCCCTGTTAATTTTTCGAAAACTTCTTAAAACGATATTTTGTCTAACATTTATTTTTTATTGCTAAGATCGTAAAATCATTCAATTTCACGGAACGAATTTTGCGCCCCTTTTAAAATGTTGCGCCCGTGGCGGTTGCCCCATTTGCCCATAGGTAAATCCTGAACTGTGTATACCAGTTCAATACAATTAAAATTTTTAAATAAATTTATTACTTTATAACTTAAAATCTTCATAAATTTTTGATAATTTTATAACGATATAGAAACGGAAGCGAACGAATTGTACTCTTGGAATAAAATTTATCCAGTTTTGTACTATCTACGTATTTTTAAGCATAAATTATAATGCTTACTAACAAGTTTACAAAAACATCGGCCTTATAATAACTATAAAAAAAAAATAAAGCATATAAAAACTAAAAAAATGTTTACCATTATGATCAAAATAATTTTAGCATATTGAATGAAAACTTAAAAACATAGATTATAAGCCTATTAATTTTATAGTTTCTTTTTTTAATTTCATAAGATGATAATTTATGTGTATGTATAAGTTAATAAAAGTCTAACCGAACTAACTATAAAACAAAAAAAAATACTATACTTAAGGATATAATTTTGTTTCTGAATCCTATACAAACTGACCAAAATAAATTTATCTTCTAAGTAAATAAAAACAAGAAAAAAAATAGCAATGAAGAAAAATGAAAGTTTATACATTTTTAGTTTTTGTTTTTTTTATTATTTTTATTTCCCTTTTTTTTTTTTTGCAGCAAGAAGACCTTTATAAAAAAAAAAGAGATAATGTTAACTTTATCATAATATTTGCCTTTAGAATGAGTAAAAAGTTTTTATGTCAACACGTGTTGACAAAATATTCAATTTTCTTCGATAAACAAACCACAAAAAAAAAAATAAAAAAATACGAATATGTTTTGTATACATACGTATATCGTGTAACCAATTTTCCTATATCAAATCAATTTACTTCTTTTATAGTTTTAGAATATTTATATGTTTTCAGCAGTAGATGTAATTTATTTACAACATATAAAACTAGTTAAACTTTTTTACGGTAAATATAATAAAAAAAAAAAAAAACAAAATGATACACATAAATATGTGTTTACACTAAAAAAGTAAAATTATTTTTTCATGAAGTTAATTTTCTTCTATAACCTAAATGTCTAATGTGTACCTACATTGTACAGAACATACTTTACATCCATTTATTTTTTGAAAACAACATAAACTATTATCTAGAAAGAAGAAAAAATTTAATATTTTATTAAAAACTCTATTTATGATTTTTTTTTTAATAAAAAAATAAATTGGAGCCTGCTCCATAATTCAGATAATTTAGTTCAGACATTAACCAGTTGTCTACACGCAAAAAATTTCTATTTGTAACAAGTCAGAAAAAAGAATAAAAAAGTATTTCTCATCTCTGAAGTTGAAAGAAATATTTAACAGACAAGTCCCTATATTACACTATGTTACATTGTGTTATTGTTATCCAGTGATTCTATAGCAATTATTTTTTCATTTGGACATCAATTGAGCAGAAGAATAGCATTTTTACAATAATTCTAAAATGTCCAAATATTAGTAAGGGCTTCAAAAAACAATATAAAAGGTTATTTTTTTTTTTTCTTCCTTTTGGAATATACCTTTATTTAAAAAAAAAAAACATACATAACATTATCAACAAAAAAAAAAGCTTTAACTTGATACACAAAGCCAAATACTAGATACCACTTATTATGTACTTTAACTTTGAAAATGTTCTTTTTTATGAAAAATCTTTATCATATTCTATGTTCCTTTTTTTTTCTTCAAAGATTCAAATTTTCTTTGTTAAATCAACCCTTTCTTTTTTGGCAACCGTTTATTCCTATTTGTGTTTATACCTATAGATGGTGGATATATATACAAAATTTCAATCATTTTAAAACATACAAGAGATAGTACTTATGTATACCAAACTCTAAAGTGAGAAAAATTTAATTTTATCTTAAAATCTTAATTTAAATTCCTTCATTATCTTTTTTGTGTTTATTATCCTGTGAAATCATACACAAATTTTCTTAAAATGACGTGAATATTCTTAGTCCGATTGAAGCTTTGAGGCTATTCAATTACGACTTTGAATCATCGAATAACCAAGTATACTGGAATATTCAAATCGTAGGGAAACTCATTAAATTCTTACATTTAAGATATACATAGTTTTATTTATGTAGCTTTAATTTTTGTACAATAAAGATGTATCGAAATTGTAATTCTTATTTGTTAATTAAAAGCCGCCTTAAATTTTTTTACGCAGCCTGTGTATAAATTTCTAATAAAAATATCTAATAGATAGTTGGCAACAAGTGAGGATATTCATTTCTTTTTGAAGAGGGTAAATTGCTGAAAATTTTTTATCATACGAAAAGTTTAATAGACGTTTTATCATTTCATTTTAAAACTATGGAAAATATACTTTTGTCCTTTAGTTTCTTACTTTTTTATCTTTATATTTTTGCATAAATGAGGGGTTTTCTCCTTAAAAAAAAGTTTGTGTTTTTCTTTTTCAAATTTAGAAAAAAATTCAAATTCAAATTTAATTTTTTTATTTTTACTCAAACCACAATAATACGTTAATAATAATTTGATATTATTATTATATTCATCTCAAAAATAAAAAAAAAATCGTAAAATGCTCAGGCTGTTGTTTTATGCAAACTAAATGATGAAAATATGTCTGCACTATCTTAATCTGTTCAATGACACCTTTTCAATTACCGTTACTGTGAAAATTTATGAAATTTATGAAATTTTCCTACCAAAATCTATCAAATACAAGCTATGTAGGTATATTTTTATTTTTTTTTTATTTTTCAAATATTTGCGAAATATATAAAAAAAAAAAAGAAATTTGTTTTGTTTATTATTTTATTGATTTCTGAATTGTTTTTTTCACTTGGTTGGCCATTTAGCCAAAGGTGAATTTGGTATCTGACAGATTTTTGTTGAAAAAAAAAAAAAAACATAAATCTGGTTAAAAAAAAAGAAGAATTTTAAATACAAACATTTTTTCATGCCGACATGTAGATTGGGAAATGGATATATCAGTTAAATAGTTTTGCTTGATCAGAATTATTTGCAATTCAAAAATATAAAAATTTGGAAAGAAATTGTTTACATTTACTAGTGCCCAATTATTTCAGAACTTTCCAAATACTATCTTACATTGGTATGAATTAATATTTTTGATCAAAAATAAATAAATTTTAAAGGCTTCATCAGAATATTATGAAAATTTTCTCCATCCTTGAACGAAAAATTATAATGCATAATTTTTGAAATACTAATTAATGGATATATATAACATTTTCTGCTTTATGTAATTATTTCGCAAGCTAAATTAAAAAAAAAAAACAAATTTATCACATAGTCAGATAAAAATAGGAAAATTGTTTTTTTCAACGAAAAATTCTATTAAAGCTTGAAGTGCGTGCACAATTTGCTTTCAAATTAATTTAAAGTGAATCTTCCTAAGATTGTTTTATATTTGACAGTATACGCAATAAAATTAGGAGTTGCAACTTCAAAATTATACATATGTAGGTCCATTAGTGCTTCGCATCATAATTAAACTTGGTTTATAAGCAAATGTTTAAACATTTTTTTCTATACTTTAATAAAAGTTAAGTTTTCTTTATTTTCTGTCAAGAAGTGCATAAAATAATAAAGCTTTATAATATAGTATATATATGTTTTTAGAAAGTCATATACATATACAAAATTATAAAAACATCATATAACTTTTTATAACATTTAATATTTATTAAAATATTTGTTATTATATATATATTTAATATATAAAGTGTTCATAATTTTTCATCAATATTAAAATAAAATTTATTTTAAATGAATTCGATATATATAATGTTAATGAAATTCTTTAGTACATATCTAGCACCTCTATCTACACATCATATTAATTCCTTATTCCAAAAATTAAAAGAGCAAACATTCTTTCTTCTTGTTCAAAATATTATTTTCTAGTAAAAAAAAAAATATAATGTAGGTATACATACCTCCTAACTAAAGTAAAAAGTAACTAGAAAAAAAAAAAAAAATATCAGTTCCAACATTTTGTAATTAATTTTTGCAAATTTAATAATATCTTAACCGCAAGGTAAAAATGAAATTATTTTTTACGAAATAGAAAAACTTTCATTTTTACATTATACAGCGGAAAATTTGTTTTTTTTTTTTGCTTTTTTTTTTTTGCAAAAGCAATGTATATTAAATGAAGAATGTTATATTAAAGTTTTAGAAAATGCATAATAAAAAATAAAAAAAAAATAAAAAAAAAAAGTTTAATTAAAAGTGGGTGAAAAATTCAGCAAGTTTTTATTTAAAAAAAAAAAAGCATCATACAAAAAAAAAAAGCAGCAAGAAATGTTTCCTTACTAAAAATTTAACCCTTCAGGTTAGGCAACTAAAAAAAAAGAAAAACATATATAGCTACATATAATATATACACTATATGTTTGGTATGTGTTTGTGTGTCTGCAAAGAAATTTATTCAACGGAAAGTGGTTTTACTTAGTACTTTTCAAAAATAACAGACAGCCCAAAAAAAAAATAGTAAATAAATAAAATATAGAAAAAATAAATAGAAAAAAAAAAAAAACTCTGAATGTAATTAACATTTATTACCACTTCAAATGCAAATAAGTTTTTGTGAAATAATATTTCTTGTTCTTTTTATCATGAAAAAATTAAGCTAAAAAAAAAAACAAAATTATTATTTTTTTCATTTGGATTATAAATTTCTTGGAATTAAAGCACTTTATGAAAACTAAACTAAAAAAAACAAAAATGTTTTTTCTTTTGATTTTCATGTTATATTTTCTTATGCATCGTCAATCAAAAGCTTCAGAGTTAAATTAAAAGTTATGTCTGAAAATTGTAACGCAATGTCCATTCATGCCTAATGGAAAATAAATTTAGATTTTAAGATTACATATATAATTTACAAAAAATTATATTACAAATATAAAACGTGCGGGTACATATTACTATATATGTATATGTACATATTTCTATTACTACACATTCAATTATTAGAAAATAACTTTTTTTTTTTGGCTGATTGTCTATCAAAAAGTGAAATAAAAATTAAACACACCACAATTTTCCAGGTTTTTTTTTTCCGCCAGAAAATGTCTATTTTAAAAGTATTTGAAAGAAAAATTGTTGGCATTGCTTTTATTATTATTATTTTTTTTTACTATTTTTTAACTGTCACAGGTTTGATCTTTGGCGTTCATCCTTATAATATTATTTATACTCAAAGCAGTATATTAGGTTAGAAAGATGAGTAATAAAATAAAATGCTGATGTTGTTCAAAACCGCTTATGTATTTGTAACTATGTACAATATTGAAATTTTTTTTTTGTCTCAATGACGTTTTCTAAGGTATCACAGTTATATATTAATCTTATAGGAGACAATTCATGCAATTCATTATTATGGATTCATATTATGGATTATGCATGTAGTGCGTCATTTTCAAAATTGAAAAAAATAAATTTTGTTTTGTAAAATTTTTAATTTTATACAATTTCAAAAACTTGTATAAAATTTCAAAAAAAAATCAGAGTTTTTTGTAATTATTCTTCAAATTTATATTTATGTTAAAAATCTGGTAATATTCTTTAAATTTAATTAAAAGGTGTTCAAGTTAAGAAATAATTACAAAATTTAAGAAATAGAAATAGTAATATAATATTTTGAAAATATTCATGTATAATTTGGAATTTTCAACGGAGGACTTTCGCTAAAAACATTGTTCTATGATGACCATTAACTTTTCTTATACACTTTTTTTTTTCCAATTTTTAAACAAAAGTTGTGAAGAAAGTTAGTTCGAAAAGTTGTTTTTTGTGTTTCACAATTTTTATATACAAGGCAACCAAACAAATCCTTTTATAATCATTCCCTAAGAAATTCAATGAACTTTTTTTTTAAATTCTTGCTATTAATGATTATTCGCTTTCAAATATAACTGCAGGGCGAAATATTAATAACTTTTGTTTGCTTTTTCTTATTCTTATGAGAATCTTGTTCTAAAGGCTTTTCAAAAAAAAATTGTAATCTATATTATGTCTATTACTTGATGGCATACCAACATTACCAACTGATTCTGAATATATGGTACAACCATTTCAAATTAGTCATTTCATCTCAGGAAAATATCAACAAAAAAAAAAAATATGACATTACGAATATGAAATAAAAAACTGAATGCAAAATTTGATTTATTAATTTTTGTCATTACAAAAAAAAAAAAAGTGAACACATACATACGAATAGATGATACTAGATGGAATATTACATATTCTTTGATAAGCAAATGCAATATATTTTCCCAAAACAAGGCTTAACTTATTTTCCGCACTTTAACTTTTATATTCATGTAGAATGTGCATATTTTTTGTTTTGTTTTATGTCTACATACGGCATGTATTATTTATAAAGAATGTAATGTTTTATTTAACATATATAAATCATACAGACCAAAATATAGTTTTTGAAAAGGTTATTACATGATAACAAAAATTAATTGAATTTCTAATTGGGGAAAATTGCATTTGTTTTCTCTATTCTTTTTTTATTTGGTTTTTTTTTTTTTTAATATTTTTTTTTTATTGTATAGTTAACTAATTTAATCATTCCTGGAAAATTTATATGTACCTACTGTACATATATTATATATTAAATAGAAACATTGCTGTAGGACTAAAAAGCAATTAAAATAATTTTTTCCTTTTAATTAACTTCTAATTTGGTTTTTTTTTGTTGATTTTTCTAAATACATATTTACAATGTAATGTCCAAAACAGTAAAAAAAATTATTATTTTTTCTACTGGCCAAATTCTTTTCTCTTATTTTTTGCCTTTATTGTGAATTGAATGGAAAATGAAATAAAGGCTTTGAAATTTATTCAAGTTTTCGCAAAAATTTTCTTTAGTGTGTGTTTGTTTCATCCTTTTTTATTTATATACCTTTTGATCATTAACTGCCTAAGGCTCTATTCGAGCTTCTAAATATATTTCTTAGTCAAATTTCTATTAAACTGTTAGTGAATAAGTGTAGGAAGTAAAATTTTTTTTCGCATTTATCCTTTTTTTTTAAATATTCATAATTTTTGGATATTTTTACATATATATGTACATTATACTAGATCTCAGATTAATTAAAAATTATTATCAAATTCGATGTTATTTATGTGCCTACATACATTACACATATTGTATTTATTATATGTTTTAATGTTCTATCAATATGTTTTGCGTAATTTTTAAGGGACAATGCCCTTCCGATTTTTATAAGCATAAAATTTATATATTTGAAATAAAATTCGTTATTTTGTAGAAAATATTTTTTTCATTTTTGAGTTATTTCATATACATTTAAAAAAATTTTACTTGTTTTCTTGAAATAAGTTATCTTGTGAACGGAATCCATATTAAAACAGTCTTCAGAAAACTTAAAGGTAGAGATAATTTATAATTTATGGGTAGAACACTTTATTTTTATATATATAAATTATTAGTTTTCTGAAGTTTTATATTTTTTTATTTAGGAAGTACCTTTATACAACTTTTTCGTTATACAAAAGTAAATCTTTATTTTCTTTAAGAAAACAATTATTTTCGAAATATTTTTTTAATTATTTTAACTATAGTGACAACATTCGAAAGGCAATGGAATGTAGATAATTGTCGCTGTGTGATGAACAGAAATGTCAAAATATTCATTAAAATTGTAAAAAAGAGTACCAAATAGCTAGAAACAGCGATTTATTTTAGCATTTGTCACAAAGATTTTTGGCACTTAACTTCATTCCAGCGCCCAAATTCATAGTTCTTAAATTAAATATATTGAAGTACCTTTCAAACGACAGGTATGTTAGATTTCTGCGACGCGTCATTAAAAGTCTTAAAATTTTGATGGTTTTAAATTATTTTTATAGTTTAAATGTCGAATTTCACATGCAAAGAAATTTATTGTAAATGATAAAACGTTGATTCAAGGGCTTCTCTAATCATAATACTTAAGAAAACTGAACTATATTTAATACTTAAGAACACTGAACTAAATTTAGCTTTATAAAAGCAAATTATATCCTGCTTTTATTACTTAATAATAATTTACTAATGTAATGATGTTGTTATTTAAAAACAACACTGCGGTATAATAAGTAATATTTTATATAGGAACTTTATAGATTCCTTTATAATTACCATTTCCCTCATTTAAAGTATACATACTATATATTTTTCTAAAAAGATCTATTTATTCAAATTTTTATCAGAAAAAATAACAAGAGACATTCATACTTTTTTCTTTTTAAATTTAGGAAAATTTAAATATTATTAACATTTTAATTTCAAAATAACATCAAAACATTTCTTTAACTTGACCCAAAAATTTTATATGTTTCAATATACCTTCACATATTTTTTAATGTTTTAAGAAATAAAAACGAAAAAAAAAAAAAATTAATTAAATTTTCAAAATTTATAATAGAATCATGTCTTATCGCACTCAATGCTCGCCATTATATAAAAATTAAAATATTATCCTAATTTGCGTACTAATTTTAATAATTTTATTTATCAAAATATCAAAAGATTAAATTATATCCTTTTTGTGTAAGTTTATTTGCCAGAGAATAAGTGTAAAAAAGAATTCAGTTTCAATGCCAAAAATTTTATTTAGAGAATTAAAAAATCTAGCTTTAGGGGTGGTTTAAAATAATTTTTCAAATAAAATAAACGACTTCAGTTATTAATGAATGTTGTGTTAATATAAAATTATACCAAAAATATTTAAGAATAGACATAGACTCATAATAAATTTTGATATTTCCGGCGTTTGCTTTAAATCAGAATCATCAAAATTGAGCTTTTAACTTATTTAACATTTTTATGAGTTTTGTAGGTAGACATAAGATAAATTACAAATTCCCGTTCGGTACTTAACTTAACAAGGCCTTCAAAAGTAATCTATATTAAATTTCATATTAAATTTGCACATTTTTCTATATGAATTGTTTGTATAAGTAAAATGAGGAAGTATAATATAAATTTTGAACGACCGCAACACACTTTATATAAATGTTAGCTTGTAATTTTGTTTTTTTTTTGCTGTCAAAGCCTTAATTAAAACAAATTGCCAACAAACTGAAAGATCTTCTTCGCATTGAATTATAAAAAAAAACAAAATTAAAATTATACGAAATCATTCATGAAATAAAACAAAAATAAAAACAATTAATTAATTTTTATAGCATTCATTACTACCTACGAATTTAATTTTAAATAGTCAGAAACATTATAACATGTTTTAATTTTTAAAATAAATACTTAATATTTCTCTTTGTCGGTATATATGTACACGTAAATTTATAATCATAATAAAGTCCCAGTGGACTTATATCTGAGTTATAAAAATATTATTTTAACTACTATACATTTTATTTTAGTATGATTTTTGTACTAAAATATGACTTAAATTTAAAAGGAAAAAACAAAAAAAAAATAAAACGAAAACAATATTAAATGACATATTATTACGAATCATTAAAATTAAATAAAATTAATTTTTTTTTATAGTCCCTGTCATTAAAATATTTGAAATAAAAATGATCCTGGCCGAAATTTTATCACTATTATAATTTTAATGAAATTATTTTACACAATTTGTGTTCTAAGATACGCAATAAAAGTGTTTGCCATATAAATATATAAAAGATACCTAAAAAAGATACTTATATACTGTGCCTGCCGGAATTAGAATATGATAAAACATATTCATTGAAAATCACCATGTCTTCTATTAAATGTACTTAAATCGAAAATGTCAGGCGTAAAAATAAAAAAAATTTAATTTCAGAGAATTTTGGTTTTCCATGCCATCACATTTAATTAAAAAAATCTTTCGAATTTCAGTTACATTAAACTTTTTTTTTTGTAATGAAAAAATATAATTTGATTTTCTTTAAAAAAAAAAAAAAAAAAAAAAAAAACAAATTATTGAATCATAGAAACCAATATTATTCAATGATTTTCCAGGAGTATGGAAAATATCTCATTAAATTCAAATCAATTGGAAAACTAAGATTTTCATTTTATATTTAACATTTAAAAGAATTTTAAAAAATATATTTTTCCTTCCATTTTTACATTCATTCACAAAAATTACATGCCTCAGTAAAACACGATTAAAAGAAATAAACAATTATCTGTCATTAAATAAATTTTATTTACTGAATATATGTCAAAAAGCAAATAATTTTCTAGACTGCTTTTTAACGAATTAAAGCAAAACAAATTTTTTTTTTTTTATTTTTCTTCCTACTCAAAATGTAATTGAAAAATTTTATGCATATTTTCCCAAAGAAAATTTGATTGAAAATTAAAATGAGAAAATAAAACGAAAAATCTCACAGTTAAAAGTTTCACATTTAAAAGAATAAATTGTTAAAAAATAAAATAAAAATAAAAATGTTAATGCCATAAAATGGTTTTAATATCTTTTGGCAATTGTTGATTTTATTTTGAAAAAATATTGTCATTGTCTTTATGGTACATTACAATTTTTATTATTATTCAAAATATAAGTATTAAAAAATAGAAATATAATATTGCTTTTATATTATTATAGATATGTACTCATAGTGCAAATAATAATATTAATAATATTTTAAATAACCGTACATTGTCTCGGTTTTGTTCGCCAGGTTTTAACTACTAACATACCTTTAAAATAGTTCCATTCTAGTACTCGCAATGACGTATTTTTCAACATTTGTACCAAATAATGTACCAATAATAATGTTATATATATATCTTTATTTTTTTTAAATCTATATATAGTTTTATAAAATCACGTTTATGCTTATTTAATTGTATACTAATATTTGTCTTAATACTAAAAAAATTTAAAATACCTTTCTCTCAACATTTATCATCATAATCTTTTATTACATCAGAAAGAGAATTTCTTTTTTTAATAAAGATTACAAATTTAAACGTATTTTATGGATGTTTTACTAAAATCATTAAATTATAATTTTATACACATACATTGCTTGCTTATACTTACTTATACTTATATTTTCCACCATGTAAGTAAAATTAAAAATTGTTTTTTTTTTGTAACTCCTTTTATAATATTCTTCCCATAATAAAATTACATATTTATATTACTTTTATAATTGACTGTTTGAAAGGAGAACAATCCAGAAATAAATTCATATATCTTTAAATGTTTTTTTTTTTTATCAAAAAAGAAATGTTCCTCGACAATATAATGTATTTTGAATTTTAACATCTCTAAGATCTGGTTGAAATTGTTAAAAGTATAAATAATAAACAATAAATATAAATTGTTACGATTATAAAAATAAATATATAGTTCTTTAAGAAAATATTACACATTCATAGAATGTTCTTCACACATTTAAGTTTAAAAATAGTTTTGATTAAGCTTCCTTTATGTATAATTGTTTCTTAATGAACGGAAGTGTTATAAAAAGGAAAAACAATAATATTTTTTAAAACAATTTCAACAGTACTTATCTTAAAATATCAATAAATTAAAAATAATGCACATTTAATCAAAAACCTCGAAATTAGAAAAGCTCTCTTTATTTTGCTTTAAAAATATATACTAACTACTGAACTGAGCTTATTTACTTCAGAAAGGGATTCAAGCCAATTAATACTATGTCATTGTAGAATATTCCAAACATTTCCATCAAATTAGCTCTGTGCAAGGATTAAATATTATTTTTTTTTTTCCACAATGACATTTTCCGAAGAAAATTTTCTTCCTCTTATTTCAACGATAAAATTTTAAACATATTTTTCACAAAAAAAAAAAACAAAAAAAACAAAAATCTTACAAGCAAAAAAAAAATTAATCTCAAGAATGTTATGATGGGTGAAATCAAAAATTATTATCTTTTTTTTTCCAAAATTGAAATTAAATTTTCCACTTACAATAAAAATGATGTTGGCAAAATGTGTAAATACATAAAAAAAAAAAAAAAAAAAACTTGGAATATTTTTCTTAATGAATTTTCTATAATAAAACTGATTTGATAATTCAAGGAGTAAAAACGGAATATAAAATTATTCTTCTCTGTCTGAAAGAAAATGTACTGTAAGAAAAAGATATGAAAATTTTATATTGCATTTTATTTAAATATCAAATTTTTGTTTACATTTTCTTCCCTTTTTAAACATCACTTGCGAAGGTAATAGAAACCTTTGCCAGATTTTTGTCAAATTATTTTTCAAGGGATTATGATCGACTCAACGCACAAGAATATATGAGTTCTTGAAATTTTTGTCCCAAAAACCAAATTGAATTGTTTATTGTACAAAGCCGTGATATCATTCCCAAGGCTTACACATATAAATAGAATTTAGGCGCAAACTGTTATACAAATTATTAACAGTGTAGTCTGTAAATAAATATAATTTTGTTCCAAAAAAAATTTAGAAGAAACAATAGAAATTTTATTCAGAGTTTATTTTATATAATTTTCATCCCTTAAGCAATAAAAATAATTTTTTTTTTCTTCGTTCGCCTTATTTCTCTACATAGAAGAAGTTTGTTTTTACACTAAAAAAAAAAAAAAAATCTGAAGTGGTAAGTAGGATACACGTCGCTGATTACACTTTGTAAGTATAATATCAGCCATCTGGGAACAATTCAAAACATTTCGTGAACTGTAACGCTTCACTTCATTCAATTATTTCGCTTTGTTTGTTATTCTTTAAATATTTTATCAATCAGAAGTTTGTTAACTTTTTATTCATGGTATAACATTTTTCTTCAATATTGGAATTGAAATTTTATTCTGTTTTTCGTTGTCTTTCTTTTTTTTTTTTGGTAAAATTAAAGTCGTAAAACTTTTAATTCTTTTTTTTTTTTTTAGTCTCATTGATTAAATACATATACATTTTTATAGGAGAAAAGAAAGGGAAATGAAAGGAAGAATTTAAAAAAAAAAAACAATTTGATTATTAAATTTTTGAAACTAAAAATTTGCAGGATATCTATAAAAAAAACTCTATGAATGAAAAGATACGTAACGAATATATATATTATAATGAAAAATCTGTAATATTAATTATTATTATTTGAAATACATATTATAATGTGTATTACGATTGTCTGCGAAATGATAATTAAAGGAAATACGAAGTTTTTTAAATTCTTTTATCAAAAATTTCAGTAAGAAAATATACGTTTAACCACCAAAATTCTTAGTTATTTTTTTAACCTATAACTTTAACTTAAATCGTGAATTCATTTTTAATTCTGCGAAATCAGATTTAAAGAAGATTTAATAGAAAATTAATTTTTTTTTTGGTTTACAAAAAATTCAGAGAAAATTTTACACAAACTGATCTATTAAATTAACACTCAAGCCAAATTGCCATCATCCATTTCCACTATTAATTTAGCTACTAATATCTAGTACAGCTTCGGTTGATTAATAAATAATGTAATTCTTCCCTAGACCTTTCAAAGAAGAGCAGAAAAAATCTATATAAAATAAATATTTCTTAGCCGATTTTTACTATCGCGCTTTCTAGGAAAGTATTGAGAAAATAAACATAAATCCAGAATCTGTATCGGTTCAGATACAATTTTGTATTAAATTTAAGTAAAAATTTTTGAGAAAAATATAATTTTTATGAAAGTTTGGGAACAGCGAGTTCATCAACCAATCTAAAAAAAAATTAATTTGCACCAAAATTAAAATAAAATTGTATGGTATAGAAAATAAATAAAAACAACTAACAACCGCAACGATTATCAATATAAATAATAAGATTGTAATCTTATAATAAATAGTTGAAAATTGTATTCTTATGGTAATTGGTATACTAAGATTCAGTATCATATATACTTATAAAATATTTATCTTTTATAAAATACATAGAGTTAGTTATCTCAATTTATATTCACAATTAAAACAAAATTATATAAAATTACAATAGTACATAAAGAAACATTGGCACTTATTAAAAGTAATTGCATTGTAAATCGTTTATTTGTTCTAAAAACCAATAACTTGAGGCTCTTAAATTAAAAGAATAATAATGAATTAAATGTTAAATTACCAAATTTTAGATTATTTACAAATTTTGAATGAATTTGTTCTATAAGTATTATTATTATTATATTTATAATGTGATATATGTATGTAAATATTTGTATATATTTAACATTATTATGTAACTATGTAAATTTATGTATATAAAATTATTCATGAAACTTAATAGAGAAGAGATCATATACGTAAATGCAATTGTTTTTATTCAAAAAAAATTTTTTTTTAAATTATATTTACCAAAAATTTTTTGATTCAATAATATGTACATAGTAATTTATACAGTAGTATCGATAACAAGCTATTTGGGCAAACTAGCAATCTCAAAAATAGTTGACAAATTCAAAGTCAACTTAAATTTCAGTTCGGAACCATTTTCGGAGTTTACTTGTACGGTAAGCATAAGATAACCACATTGAAACTTTATGATGACAGTAACGATTAACATTAGCAATTAGATTGGAAAAATGAAGAAACGAAATTCAAATATGACGTAAGATAACAACTAACTTACTACGAACCGATGATCCACAGGAATTAACGATATTAGATTGAAAAAAGGAAAGAAGCATCATATTTGTAACGAAATAAATTATCTAAAAAGTTTTTATGTTCTTTATTGTTGTCAAGATTTTCAGTTATATTTTTTAATCAAAAATCTGTATGCTCTCCCTATTTTTGTGGTCTAAAATGAAACAAATAATGCATTTTCAAATATTCACATAAATTTTATAAATATTTAATGTACAAAAACAGACAATTATATTTAACTTAATACATATACTTTTTGCATAGTGGTCGACCACTTGCCAAACTGAAGTAACAAGTCATTTTGTGCACCATTAACAAATGAAAATATAGGTATTCATGGAAAATAGTAGGTTAATTTTTTTTTTGTTAAATTATATATATTTACATAAGTGTTAGATATCTGTATATATACACACATATTTAATCAATAACAAAGCCAATACATTTTATATTTAAATTAAATGCTCAAATAAACCACAAAAAAAAAAATCTATAAAATATAAATTTTTCAATATTTTTTGCACTAAACAAAATTTCTAAGTTTATGTACTAAGATGAATAGAAATAGTGCAGTTCATTCTATAAAACTCTTAAATATAGTAAAGAGTGAAAAAAATAATTGTTTTTTGCCTGTTTTTATTCAATTCCCTTAATATTTTCAATGAAATTTGAATCATATACACAAAATCTCCATTGTCTAGTTCTATTCTTACATAAATGTTTGTTGCTTTGATTTCTTGGGAATAGATAGTTGAATTCAATTTTTGAAAAAATAAATAAAATTAATAATATTATTCCTTCATTATTTTATGTTTATGATAAATTGAAAAACTTGAAACCAAATTCTAATTCGATATTAAGTATGTATTGTGTTACCTACTTAAAAAATAGTATACTTAATACATACAGATAAAATATATTGCATTTTTATAATACTTGCAATGATAGTCCGTACATCCAGAGATCCATACATATTATATTTAATTAGAAATTTGAAACAATTTTATATTGATTTTAAAAAACCAAAAATTCAAGTACTTCAGCAATGCTAAATACATATAATATAATGTTTATTATTAATTCTTTTATTTGTAAATTCTAAATTTCTACATATATATACATACTCATTCTAAACAAATTTATGTACATTTATTTATATATATATATATTGATAAAATTTCATTTCATTGAAAAATAGAACAAATAAACATGAAATTCCATTTAAAACTTTATTTGAGAATCAAAGTGCTAGAAGGTTTTTAATCAAAATAAATGCATTATATTGATAAATTCAATTCATTGAAATATGAACTCTAATATCCATACTCCCATAACAAAATTGTTTTGTTATACTAATATTGTATGCTATATGCATAATATTATATATGCACATATAATTATGTAAATGGAAGGTAACATGAAAAAAAAAAGAAGAAAATTGTAATATCCTTGTGAAGCTTTCGTATGTCTCTTAGATTTATTCACTATATACCTATACCTTTCATTTTATAATTATGAGAGTTCTATTAAATAATTTAATAAACAAATTAATGAATAAATTCTAAATACGAAATATTCTATGTATATTATTTTGTATTAATGTTGTTTACTGTACATATTTATCTATAATTCTGTATAAATAAACATATAAATAAATATTTAATTTATGTCTATTAGGTGGTAATAATCACGCAAATACTTCATAATTGGATTTTGATTTTTTTTTTGTAAACAAATGTGCAAAATTGAATTAAGGTTGAACGTAGTTGCAAGACCGGGTCTTTGGACATCAATAATTATGCTCAACATTCTTTTTATTGCTCTTATCAAATAAGTTTTCATCAGGACATTTTCTGATGTTCGTTTTGATTATGCCGTTTTGACATTTTAACCTTTTTATTTTATAAAGTTAAGATCAAACATAGGATCTTATTTTACGTATTTTATAAGCTACAGGTGAACTTAAAAAGAAAATTTTATAAAGTTATAAAAGTTTTGCTGCGTTAAAATTAGTTTTTTAAGGATAAGAAATTGTATTCCGCTGTTATCCTTGAATCTCATAGATAAAACTCAAACTCATAAAATTATAATTTTTTTTTTGTTCATAGAATAAGCTTTAATATCGATAATTTTTTATTATGCTTTAGTCGTATTTTTATTGAAAGCGATTATAAGCTTTATTTTATTATTAGTATAGAGACGGGTATTTTTTTTTTGTGATTCAATATTTTTATAGATATAGAGATTTGAAAGAGGCTTTAATTTCAATTATTCAAATAATGGTTAATAATAACATTAGTGGTTTAATTAACTATAACAGTATATTTCATTGAACAGATTAGCATTGCATTGAAAATAACATAATATTATAGGCAACCAATACCAGTTTTTTTTTTTTTTTTTTTTTATTTAATAAAAATAATATGCGTATATATTAAAATTACTACTAAATCAGTTAAGTTAAAACTAATTATACGCTTATTTTATTAATTTTGGGTATTTTCACAACAAAATAAGGGAAATAATAAATTGATCAATAATTTTATAATAAATAAATTTTATATTATTATTTAAAAATAAAAAAATAATAATAATAAATAAATAAAATGAAATAAAAAGCCACTATATATAATTATCAAAGTGGATAATGGAATAATTTTATTACAAAATAGCATTAATAAAAAAAAAAGACATATAAATGTAATGCATATATACATACTTATACTTCAGTGGCAGTGTATAGTAGAGAAAGAAATCCTTTTTTTTTATATAATTTTGTTTAAAATGCGGTTTATTAAAATATTTTTTATCAAATTTTGGGATTTAATGACATGGAAATCTTTTTGAAATTGCATTCAAATTAAAATAACCATAAATAAAGTTTTTTTTTTTTATGTGTTAATAGGTATCATCTCAATTTGATTAAAAAATATTGTATGTTGTAAAATTTTATTGTCAAAATTAAATTTTCAATTGAATAATTAATTTATAATAATAATTTTTTACATAAATAGGTACATATAAAAAATATTATGAATTTTTTGTTATATAATTAACTAATAGTTATATTAATTATTATTATTAAATATGTAATATATAAAACAGATTTTTTTTTTTTTCAAATTTTAATTTGTATGTTATGCAGGTAGATATAACTAATTTAAATAAATTTTTTTCTGTTTCTCAATAAATTGTTATAAATTGGAATTTTTACTAAATAAAGATTAAAAATAAGAAATTTATACAAAATAAAAAATATTTTCAGTACCAGGTACTAGATGATAGAAAAAGTTGAATTTATATTCAAAATATGCGTAACAGGTGAGAAAATGGCATTGATCGAATCATTCGACTATGGGCAATTTTAAAAATAATTTTCTTTTTAACTTTTTGTCATAATAAATAATTAAATAATAAATAAAAAAATTTCTATTTTCTCAGCAGGCTCTTCAAATTTCAAAAACGATCATTTTAAGCCTATTTCGAGTCCTCTAGGTTCATAAGGTCAAAAATTATAGAAGTTATAAATTTCTGTTCGATAAAAATTATACTACGTTGAATTCGCCGTTGTAACAAATGGTTTGTTTTCCACTATACTATACATACTAATAATATGATTTGTAAAAGCAACTATTTTTAGTAAAATTTTTTTTTTCCATTTATGTTTATACGAACAATAATTTCTGCCCTTAGGAGTCTTTTCAATAATTAAAAAAGTTTTAATTGAAAAGAATTTCTTTTTTTACTGTACTTTACATTTTCGATGGCAGCGTTGTGTTTACTTAATTTTTTTTTTGTTTTTTTGAACGTTGTAAGTGTAATGGTTTGACTTATAAATAATATCAGGTTGTAGTTGTCAATGTTTTTAATGTGGTTGAAATTCTTTTTTCAAAATCTTTGTTAAAATTATGAATTTTTTTTAATTTAAAAACTATTATTATCACAAAAATAATTATTATCACCATAATTTTATTAGAAATCAAAACTTTCGCTCGTTCCACTAATAACTTTATATGCTTTCGAATTGGACGCTCTTTTTGATCGTGAAAACCGGGCATAAGACAATTAAACAAATTATGGATCTCTTAAAAATACATATATAAAAATTCTATTATTTTACTATATACTAAAAAATCAATTAACTCCAATGTCACAATTTTTATTTTTATTTGTTTTCTTTTCTTTTCTATATAGGTCCAGTAGGTATCCATATCGGCCTAAGGGAGCAATTTGTAAATAAAAAAAAATAATTTCTGGGCGACCTCTGATGATATACAGTATATTTAAATCAATCCAATTGCAGCCTAGTACTTAAGAATTAAACACGAACTAAGTATATACTATATTTGGTACAATAATGATATAAAATTTATTGTAATAATGTAATTTGATTTTAATATAAAATGTAAATGAATTATTTACTGACATAAATGTACCCATATAAACATATATTATATTTAGTTCTTTCTAAAATTTTAAAAACAAGATCAGAAACATAATTTGAACAAAATATTTTTAACAACCCAACAACCAAAAATTAAGTATAGTTAGATTATGTTATTATAACTAATATGTGTTCTCTGAGATTGCTATTAACAACTTATTTTATTTCTAGAAAAGAAACTATAGCTGTAACTAAAATTTGCAAGTGAATATATTACATATTAATAATACGTATTTATTGAACAAAAAGTAATGATCAAGTCAAAGGATTTTTTTTAATTAAAAAGTGTTAAAATTATATGCCGCAAAAAATGGTATGCCTTTCTAATATATATACGTCAAGAAGAGGTTCAAATGAATTAATGAAAGGTATTAATTAAAGTTTATTTATTTAAAAAATAATTAAGATTTTATCTTTTTTTTTTATTCTAGTTAGTCAATGCATTTTCAAATAACAATAACTTATATTACAATAGTTATCAGTCAAACTGTTATATGGGACATAGAGTCATAAAATAGCAACATAACTATATCTATACTTATTTATGGTAATATCCCTTTAATCTGTATGAAAATAAACTTGAAAATTAAATGAAATTCATATTAAATGAATAAAATGAAAACAATATTCAGTTACATACTAAAGGACTTTTATTACGATTACCATTTTCCATTAAATGTTACAGTAAAAAAAAAAATACCCTTAAGGTGTAATCGAAATGAAATTGTTATGTGAAACTATGCACATGCTACCACCTCGTCTTCTACATAGAACAATAATTTATACCTAAAGTGTACATGTTATGACCATTACAATTCTCCGGTATAATTATAAAATATGAAATGTGTACATTGAAATGTAATTTATTTGGTTCAAACTGAATATTCTCAAAACACAACATTATATTGTGAATGTGAAATCTTTTTTTTTTTGTATGTAAGGTTTTTATTTTTGCAAAAGTCTTTGTTTTATATACATGGACATCATAAATATTTGAATTGAAACATAAAATGTATTCGATAAATTTTTTTCGTAAAATTTTTTGTCAAAATTAGTTAAAAAAAATTTTAATTAGATTTTGCACTTTGAATTTCGCATATTAAAAAAAAAAATTAAAATTTTATTCAACGAATAAGCAAATTTAAATTTTGATTTTAAAATATAAATTCAGAATTAAAAAATGTATTTGATATTTATTATCATCTCATAGATACTTTACCCTTTTGCTGTATTATTCTGCTCTGTAGTTTAAACCTTTCGATTTCATGTCGTTTTAGCATAGTTTGACAAACTAAAACATATTTCATGAAACCATATATTAATCCGTTCAAAGGACATCTAGCTTTCAAATAGAAAATCGTCGTATTTACTTACACCTTTATTTTAAATTTTAACTAATTATATTTCGATTCTATGATTTCGAACACAATACTTAATATAATTCTAAAATCATTATTATTTAAAATTACTAATTAAAATTAGTAAATTAAATTTATAAAAAACAATCGTAAGTATTTAATAAGCCGAACTTAAGGCGTTGCCGATGGCACAAAATTAAATATTTTTAATTAACATTAAATGAAAATCTTGAATTTAAATGCTAATTAAATGTGACCTAATAGTGTATAAATTTTATTTAGAAATTCTATCATAGAAATAAAAATTTTTCTACAGTGCAACAAAAAATAATAATTTTATTAAGACCTTAATATTTATATAAATTGTTTTGGAAAATTCATAAAAAAAAACCAAATAAAAATTAAATCTTATATGTTTTTCTCAATTTGAGTTTTTATTCAATTTAACTCAAAATGCAAAAAAATCTTGCTGCGTTATTATATTTCTTGAAAAATACTGCATTTGAAAAAAAATTGTTTCTTATTTTTTTCTTTTATTTTCATGAAAGGTTAGATTTTCTTCTTTTTTTTTTTTATTAAAAAAATTTCACAAACAAAACATAAATTTTCCACAATTTTTTTTTTTTTTTTTTTATATATGTTACAAAGAAAAATGCGGAAAACACAACAAACATATGTAGTTATGAGCGAAAATAATATAAAAAAAAAAAAAATGAAAAAAAAAAAGAAAAACGGAAAATTTCAAAATTTTCAAGCTGATTATTACCTCAAGAATAAACGTGTCTTGAATCTGAAACTTTTCTTTTAATAAAAAATAATGGCAAATTTCTGGTTTTTAAAACATAACATTTTTTTTTTTTTATTCGCGTGAAATTATTTTTGTTATGTGATTTCAGATTTTGAAGCATTAAAAGGCAACAGAGAAATAATGGTTTTAGTCGATGTGGTTTTTCTTTTTGTGTTTTTTTTTTTTTTTTTTAACGAGAAAAATAATACGCGATTTCTTTAGGAAATTTTGATTCTCTTCATGAAAAAATAAAAAACCAAAAAAAAGGAATAATAATAATAATGATATCTGTAGTGGATTTAGATAACCGTCAAAAATTGATAAAATACTTCTTGAAACTATCGAAATATAAATTGATATGTGAATGATTTTTAAGTTTTTTTTTTTTTGTTTATTTCATACTCTCAATAAGTTGTAGGAAATTATGAACAAAGGAACCAAAACAACGATCGAAAATATTGAATAAAATTTCGAAATTATCAACTGACAAAGATTCATTAAATAAATTGAAATATTTATTATTTATTGATACGGAAAGAATGTATTTTTTAATATATTAGCCCCACATCATTTTTCAATAATTTGTTGTGTGAACGGAAAAAAGGGTTTTTTTGAACAAAATTTAGATTAAAATTATTTTTTTTAGTTTTTAAGTAATTTTAAAAATTATAAACTTGTTTTGACAGAAATTTCAACCTGAGTTGGTATTCAAAACCTACGACCGAAAACGTCACGGTAGGATGATGAGAATCCTACATAATAAAAATTAAAAAAAATTAATAAAAATTATAAAGTGAAATACGAGCTTAATTTTTACAGATATAATGTGCGAAATATTTCAAGTTTCAAAGATTGATAGTACGGTAGTACCACACTGTAGGATGTAATCTTTCCAATTATATCTTTTAAAAAAATTTTCAATTAAATACTTAATTTCAAAATATAAAATAAAATTTAATCAATTTACATGACAAATCGAAGAAATTTTCTTAGTTATAGATAGGTATGAAATTTAAATTTTGACAAATCGATTATCAAAAAACAGAGGATAATTATTGATTTGAAACAAATCTAAAATCATTTGGAAACATCTAATTAAAAAAAATACATATTATAGACATTTTGA
The DNA here is from genome assembly GCA_964007475.1 of Hybos culiciformis. Taxonomy (NCBI): domain Eukaryota; kingdom Metazoa; phylum Arthropoda; class Insecta; order Diptera; family Hybotidae; genus Hybos; species Hybos culiciformis. The sequence goes on from OZ023273.1 coordinate 12,612,871, forward strand.
AGAACAAAAACCAATTTCGAGTCTTTATGATATTAAGAGAAACAATAATGCACCGAATGAACTTAATCATATGAGAATGAAGTTTCAGATGAGCTGCGTGCAATATGATACTTAAATTTCCCCAAAAATTATTCGATTTAAAAACAGTGGGAACAATACTATTCTTAAGAGTCCATTAAATTTATTAAAGAATTTCCTTTTATTTTATTTTTTATTTTATTTTTTGGTTTTTAAAAAGCAACTTTGTTATTTGTAACGTATAATTTTTTTTATTTTTTTTTTTTTTCTTTCTGTACTTTTCATATTTCATAAAAAATTTATTGAAAAAATATAAAATTTATTGTTGAATTTCGTAGAAAAACAATAACACGTAATAATAATATTTTATATTTTATTTTCATTTATATATTCTTTTAATGTCTTTTCTCTGGTATTTTGTTATTTTATTTTTTTTTATTTTTTGTTTTTTTTTTTTTTTTTTTTGAATTTTTGCGCAATATTATATTTTTATTAACTTCAAAATAAAATACAAAAAAAAAAATCCAAACAAAATGTAAATAGATTAAATTTATAATAATGTTTTCTTTCAAAAAAAAAAAAAAAAAAGGGAAAACAGTAAGAAGGAAATAACAAATTGAAATTGTAAAATATTACATAAAATATTACTAGAGATATTCCAAATATTACATTACACAAGAAGTATTCAAAATAAATTTTTATTATTATAAATTTTAACTCTCTAAAAAAAAATAAATTTATTATTATATTTTAGAGTGATTGCGGAAATTTTAAATGAGAAATATAATATATATATAATATATTGTTATAAATATTTAGTGATGATCACATTTAAATCTTATTTAAAATGAAATTTATTATTGTTCATGATATAAAAAAAAAATAAAAATTAAATTCTTGTAAAATACAGTTCACAAGATTTTTGTTATACTGTCAATTTTAGCAATACTCATATAAAATTGTTAAACTGAAGTATGTATATAAGTAAAATTAAACACGTAATTTAACGCTTGAGACCGAGCTGACTATTGACTAACAATAGCAATTTGATATAATATTTTTATTTATTTATTAATTATTACTAATCTATATATATATTAATATATAATAACATGTAATATTCTGAAATCTTATGTCAATTTATTTAATATTTTAATACACAATATTTACAATTAACAATTCAAAACTTCAAACCTAGCATATCCATATTGCATATATATTTAAGTTAAAATTAAAATCGTGGTGTTCTCACAGAATGAATATTGATAGCCTTTAGTAAATTCTTTAGTAACATCACCATCATATTTTCTAGTTAGTATAGTACATGTTATTTTATTCTTTTTAGCCATGCACGTTAAAAAGTCTCTTACTCAGATGTTTTTGAAAAGGTAGTCTAAGTTATGTTAAAACTTTCAAACATAATCAAATTACAAATCAATTTATTTCTATAATCGCGCATCATAATATGTTTAAAAAGATAAAGTTTAGGATAGTTTAAGTAAGTTTTTATTCAAATTTTAATTTTAATTTTTTTAGGTTTGAGTATATTATTTACCTGCTCGGACTTTGAGCACGCCCAGAAGTAAAAAAAAGGGATTACCCAAAAAAAAATAATCTTTTAATACTATAAAACTATAAAAAAAAAAAAAATAATAATTTCGTGGTCGATAAATTTCGTTAAGATTTGACAAAAAAATTTATTTCCTCATATATAATATTAAAATTAATGCCTTGCACTATATTGTTGTTAAAACAATGTTTTCGCATATGAATCAAATTAAAAAAATTATCACAAAAGAAAAAAACCAAAAAATGTTCGGTAACAAAAAATTTCAATTTAACATAAAAAAAAAAAAAAAATAATAATAATTAAGAGAAAAGAAATGGAATAAAGGACAATTATGTTAAACCCTAAAGGAACACAAAAAAATTCTTTAATTGCTTCTATTCATAGAAATTAATATTAAAAATGTTTGAAAAAAAAAAAAATTACAATTATGCGAAGAAAAAGCAAAAGTAACCATAAAAATAAAAAAAAAATACAAAATGAGTTAATTTTCTTTTTTCAAAACAAATTTTAACGCTCTTTATTTTAATTTACCCAGTAATGTTTTTTTTTTATTCCAAAAACTGCTTTTAACAGTTTTTCCTTTTTATTATCTGTAATTTCAACATATGAATTTTTTTTTGTTACAACAACATTATGAATATTATCATTATATTCAGTTCGTATACCTAAAAGTACTTATTACAGAAAGAATTTTGATAAATAAATTCAATTGAGAAATTCTCAAAATTGAAACGAAAATGAAGAACTAAGATGCATACAACTTTACATATATAAAAATGTGTTATAATTAATAGTGATTTTATACACATAAATATTATTCATTCTATTACAATCAAATTATACTACATAAATTAATGTTTACTATGCTTAGAATTTACAATTAATTTTTATTTACTTTTTCGTCAATATGATTCCACATCTTGGTTTTAATATTTTCATTAGATCATATACTATATAGAAAAAGTATAATCTTCAATATTCAAGCTCTTGTAAACTATCTTCTATATATTTTAAATCGGTTTATTCTGCACAACTCACTAATTAAGTTTGATGTAATTCATAATAAAGTTAATTTATCAAAGAAAATTAGAATATTTTTTATTTATCAACTTATTTTTTTTTTTTTTATTATTATCATTTGAATTAATCACATAATATATCCATCGCGTTAATAATAATTATCATTATACCTACACAATATATAAATTCCTAAATAAGTTTATTTTTTGACATCATATTAAGACTCTATGTATACTAAGTAGGCATATATATAGGTTTTTCGTTTTCCAATTATGTGTTTTAGAGCTCTTTAAAGAAGTCATAAACTTTTACTATATAGTTAACATTTTCAACATAATTTCACATTTTATATAAATACACATTCTTATAGTGTGTATGATGTTGCATAACTTTGCCGACATTTACAATTTCTCGGAGAATTATAATTGTCATATATAGTTTTCGCTACAGAGTTTATATTGTTTTCGCTAGGGACCTTTTGAACTTTACATGTTCTTTTTTTTAACTTTGGCCTCATAACCTGCACTCTAATTGAGTTTTTTAGCCTCATCTCGATGATAAATATTAATGTCTTACCTTACTTGACAATTATCTATCAACAAAACCTGCTTTCTGTCTAGAAGCTGGCTTTTTTATACTTATCTAGGACGTCATATAATACGGTTGATTTTGCTACATTTTACCAAGGTGATCAATAACTCTAATTGTTATTTTAAGAATTCGGAATTTTGATGTCGGAAAATATTCGCAAACAACAAAAAAAAGTATTTTCAAATGTAACATAATTAAAATAAAGATATATTACGTAATTTAATTAGGTAAATTACCTTCTCCTTTCTGTAATGTTTATTTTTATTAAACTTATATATAGTATACTGCACACATATATATTTATTTTTAAGTTCTTAAAAATACAGACCTCTTCAGTTAATGTTATCTGATTTTAGAAATTGTGTCTCTGAAAATTTAAGAAATAAATCTGAAGCATTGCAGTGAAAGATACTATCATTTATGCATATAGATAGGTATCTATCAACACTTTAAACACCGAAAGTGAACATATTATCGGTAACTATGACAATAAAAGGCTCACATTAATGACCTACACACAAAAATTTAAATCTCAAATTAATTAAAATAATTGAAAATAAGTATTTTAACTCAAAAATATGTTTCAGCATTAATAATTTTTCTTCAAGAACTGTACACTTATATAAAATAAAAGAAGCTTTTACGTACATCAACTTCAAAGAAACTCCCAGTCCTAAATACCAACAAAAAACTTTTCATTAACAATTTATATAATTATTTTTTTTTATTTTTCAAATTTTTGATGAAAAAAATTAAGAAATTAAGTCCCATGATGTGATATTATTATTGTTTTATTCTGTCACTGACAAACAATGTCATTTTTGTTATATTAATAAATTCGGTAAGATAATTAAAGGCAAAAATAAAAAATATTAAAAAAAAGAAATAATCTTTTTTTATTGTTATACCCTTTTTTCTTAACGTTAAAAATTTTCTTATATAACTTGAGGCAAAAAATTAAAGAATTTTGCAGTATATATACACAAAAAAGCCAATAAATTCTTTGAATATTTTATTTCCTCTTTATTGTTATTATTGCATAGGAAAATTAATATTAGTTTAATTTTTTTTTTAAATAACTTGTGGTGTTCAACGATATTATAAGAGATGAATTGTCGTAAAGTTTATTATATAATTTGTAGATTTTAATATAATTTTTTGTACAATTTTTATTATTATGTACCTATACAAAAAATATATATTACCACATAAATAAATTTTCATAATTACGAATATTATGATAATTGCTTTCAGTTGCTCAAATTTCATCTTCTGCTCAGTCAATTAGAAGGTTAAATTCAACATCAATAATCACCGGTCTTAAAAAGTTATATTAACTATAATTTTTTAATATAATGTTCCAGATTTTCATTAACCCGAAGCATTAATTGCCCCGAAAAAATTATTATATTATAATTTTAAAATTACAAGAAAAACAATATTTAATTATTATTTAATTTATGTATAAATTGTTGCAACGATTTCTGAAGGAAAATTAAAATTTCAATGAATATTCATGCAATTAAAGAAAAATTTTAATTTATATTAATTTTTTTTCCAATAGTTTTTAAAAAAAATATTTTATGAAATTTTTCCTCAGAGAATATAAAAATTAATAAAACGTAAAATTTGATTTTGTTTTCTTTTCTTTTTTCTTTCTTCGTTAAAAATAATAAAAAAAATAAACCATTGATTTAATGTGATTTATATAAGCCTGATCATTTTCTACACTTATAAACATGTTATGAAGAAGAAAAAAAATTTCCCAATCTAATCTAAGATTTTATAAAACTTTTTTATTATCAATTCATGCTTTTATTTTTCCTGTAAGCAGAAAAACATCAAAAAACGAAAAAAAAAAATAAATAAATAACTTATCACACCTGATTTTGTTTTTCTATGTTATAGGTATCATATATGTATACTGAGAATAGAAAAGAAGTCAATGTTAATTTATTTTCATACTTTTTTTTTTCTAAAACTTTAACAATATTATTTTATATACAAACATGCATATATATAATATTTTTATATGATTTTTCCACTAACAAAAATTTCACATAAATTTATTTATTTGTAAAAGAAAGCTCTGAAATACAAAAATATATATATATATATATAACTATGTATATTAGGTACATATGTGTTTAATGTTTATATACAAAAAAAATATAAAAAATTTATAAAAATATATACATATATCGCAGGAAAAAAAAAAAATCTTAAAACGAATTTTCATCACTTCCTGTAGACATCTTAATAAGATAAATACCTCAAAAAAGAAAAAAAAAAATTTTTTTTTTTTGTTATTTTTATTTAAGAAATTTATATTATTATTCTATTATTGAACATTATAGTCGATATTGAATTTAATAAAGTCTCTAGCAAAAAAAAAAAATAATAATAAAATGAAAATCTACAGAAAATGAATCAATACACAACATAACGTAAATAACATAAATATCATATGACACATTCCAAAGAAAATGTAAAACAAAAAGAAAAAAAAATGAAGAAAATTATAGAAAAATGATAATAATAATAATAATAATAAAAATATAAAAATAATGTAAAAGACAAAGCTAATTTAAAGAAAAATTATGCCAAAAATTCTATGTCGTATGTATTAAAGTTTATTATATAAAATAATGTATATAACTTGATTTGATTACATTTGTTTTTTGTCTAGTTTGGCGATATATGAAGTTCAAGTACATTTTGAAGTTATTTGATTTGCAGGTGTAAGTTTTTCTTAAAAGTATCCTTATAGTTCATTTCAAAGAGAGTAGAGTCGAGTAGAATCGATTAATTTATATTAGCCACACAAATATACAGTTATTAAATATTTCTTAAATAAATTTTTAAAATTAAATCAAATTTACTTCTTGATTTTTGCAATACTTTAAACTTATTGATCTATTGCAACAAAATAATCTTCTTTTCATTTTCTATAAAGAAAATTATGTTATTTTATATAAAAAAATATTATATCTTAATAGAAGTTTACTATTTTTTATTAAATAGGCGTGTTATACACTTAAATAAAACAAGATTCAATGTAACATCAGAGATTTAGATATTTATGGAATATTTTTATTTTACCCAAAGATATTTTAATTTAATGCTTAAGTTAAACGAAAAAAAAAAATCTTGCTCTATAATTTAAAAATTCTTTATTTCACCACAGCTGATGATGTTTTATTTTAAAGGCAGATAAAAAAAAAATCATAAGTTCAAAGTGTATACTATATCCTTAAATTGGAAAAAGAAACCAATATTGAAAGATTATAAGAAAATTGGCTAGATACAGCAAAAATAATCAATTTATTAATAAAAAAAATTCCAGATAAATATACTAGTCGTCCAGAAAAAAAAGTTTATATATTTATTAAAAAAAAGTATATTGGATTCGCACAAAATTGAGCTAAAACAGAAAACGAAACAATTTATGGGATGGAATCAAGAATAATATTAATTAGAATTTCGCTTGTTTCTTTTTTTTATTAAATACATATACTTATACACTATACAAATCACAGAAAGTTCCAATCTACAAAAAAAAAACTTAGAATTTTGAGTTTTTGGTCCTGAAATCTTTTAAGATAATATTAATAACTGATGTCAGTTCTTCTTCTTATAATTTCCTTATTCTGATATGTCACAAAAAACAATCTAGCCTAGCTTTATGAGCAATTCATTTTTTTTTTCAACTCTTCTGTTTACATTGCATAAATTTTCCTCACTAAATATTTAATTTAAAATTCACATTATCAAAACCACTCCAGTTCTGATGTAGAAAACCGATAGTTTTTAATAAAACAAAAAACTAATATTAATATTATGAAGATAAGAATCTACAAAGGTCAGCAATAACGATTCAACAGATTTTATTCCATTTCATAAAAACAGCTCTACGGAAAAAGATACATTGATTATATACATATAGATATATTTATACATTTTATATCCTTATGTTATTTGAAACATAAGAATTTCTTTCCAAAATTCCCATAATTTTTTTAAATATATACTTCCCACATGTGTAATGCAATAATAATACCAAAAACCGACCGTACAAAAAAATAAAAACTAAAATAATTGAGATAATATTGAAATTATTACATTATTACCATTATACATTATATATGTATATATTTTAAAGGAATGAACAAGACAATATTTACACATAAATTAGATTTTTGGTAGCTGCCCAAGTAGTTTTCGTTAATGTAAAATAAGTATAAGAGAAAAATTTCATTATTAAGCTCTTTTTTTTATATTATAATTGAAAACTTATAAAAATGCAGGTATATATAACTAAATAATCAATTACTGCATAGATTTTGTTAAAATGTTACGAGAGAGTTTATTAAGAAAAATATTTTAGATTTTAATAAGTTGTGCTTTCGTTAAAAATATATAGTGTTAGTCAACCTTTATTATTAATGTATTTTATGAAGAAAAATAACCAAAAATTTAAGAATTTATTTCTAATTTTCTTGTCATAAAACTATTTTTTTTTTGATAATTCCAAAAAATAAAGAAGAAAATATTAGTCACATTTATTAACTTCATGGACAGAAATTTTCATAATCTATGTTCTGCGGTGTCTTTTGCGAAGTTTTCGGTGATAATCATTATATTTTTCTACATTTTGTGACCAAAAACATTGGTTGGTTTTTTTTTTATTATAATAATATGTATGTACTACTTTTATCCCATACTCTTGGTTTTTTTTTGTTATGGCATTATAAACTTGAAATCATTTGTCAAAATAATTTATAAATATTTATCAAAAAAAAAAAAAAAAAAGTAAAAAATAAAATAAATATTTTGATGGTCATAAATTTGAAATCTTATTGGAAATTAATGTAAACTGAATTTAATTTTTTTTAAAAGATAATTTTGTTTTCATTAATGATTTTTATCATTAAAAAATAATATTTTATAAAATTCTAAAAAAAAAAGAAATAAATTAATTTCCAAATGTCTTATAATACATAATGTATGTGTATTTAGTAAGCATTATATACTTAAAACATTTTAGTACATAATGTATAATGTCAGGCCGATCGATTTAGACAGGCCAGGACATAGCTTTCATATACGGAACAAATTGTATTTGTAGTAGTCCGATTTGACGAAAGAACTATGGAAACTTTTTTTTTTAATCAAAATTATCTTATTATTTCCAGCATAACCTGACGTTACAAACTTAGTAAAAAATTTATGTGTGCGTGCTTTGCCGAGCCGTTCTACATTCATTTGCCTTGATATAATATTATACTATCCCAGTAGACACATTATAAATTTATAGTATCAGCAAATTTTACCTTTACTGCCAAGGATGCTTCTGCTCAGCTTTCATATCTATCTCGAAATAATATAAAAGAAAAAATTTAAAAAAAAATTAACTGAATCCTCTGATAATTCTTGAGTTTTAGAGTTATTCTATGTTTACAATAATATCGGTCATTGCTAACTTTGTTTTTTTTTTTCAAGACTTTTACTTTAATTTAAAAATTTTAACTCTCTGATTCAAATTTAAATCCAGAATATTATAAATTTTTTTATCCTTTGAAAATAAAAATAAAAAATAAAAATATACAAACAAAGCATAAAAAAAATAATAATTCATTTTAAATTGGCGCTTTTTTTTCATATTATACATGTTTTCTAATTTAATATGAAAAAGAGAGATCCAGCAACAACAATCCTATACCAAATAAAATTGTAATTAAGGTTGTTTTTTTTCTGTTTTTTTTTTTTTTTTTTTTTTGAACAAATTTTATTAAAAGGGACTTAAAAAATTGAATCCTTAATTATTTATGGTTAATTAAAATATAATCATCAGAAACAACTTTTAGTCCTTTTTTACACACATATTTTGAAATCATGTGTACAGCGTAAAAGTATAAAAAAAAAAAAAAAAATTAAATAAAAATCCACTAAAAAATTTAAATTTAAAGCCCGCATATAAAAAATTGTATATATATACATAAATACATATAGAGTAGCTACAATTTTCACAGAAGCTAAACATTTTACCCGCACTTGCCTTTTCAAATTAATACCATAATAAATTCTGAGTAATTTTTCTCGTTAGTTATTACCTTATTGCAAAAGGTGTTCTAAAAATGTGAAACATTTTTTTTTCTTTCCCCCTTGTTAATCCATCTGTCAAATCGTCGTCAGATTAAAATTATATATGATCATAAATTCTAAAAATTTTCTATAAAGGTGAAAGAAAATATTTCTTAACAAACAAAATATTCAGTTATTATTAGTGCTGAAAACGAAAAATCAAAGATTCTATATTTTTTGCTTTATACTTTTATATTTAGATTGGATATTGTGATATATAGTTATCTTAAAATATGATCAAAATCAAAACCAACGAGATAATAGAAACACCATAGAACAGAATTAGAATTTATAAATTTTTAAAACCTTTGTTCCTGAAAACCTTTGTTTGTTTATAAACTCAAACCGGATTTTTTGATAAGAATTGAATTAGACAAAACCTTAAATATAATTTAACTTATCATTATACCCTATGCATTGTACGTTATATATTTATACTTGCATATTATTATTACATGTTCGAAAATCTGCGCAGCTGACAAAAAACCTTGAAAAATTTAAAGCAATACCTCATAAATGAAATTTGGAATTTATTTCGACTTTAAAATTCTTTAATGTCTCAACAAGAGGCCAATCATATATTTTTTAAGTTCCTTCAATGCTATTATACCAAAACCATTTAGTCAAACACCATATCGCCTGCTCAGAAAAGAAACAACGTATAATGAAAAGTATAGTTTCGAGTAATTTAAATTTAAAGATTTGAAAATTAAAAAAAACTTATGAAAAAATATCAAGTAGCGTACAATTTTCATCTAAAAAACACATTTTAATCAACATTAAGAATATTGCAAAGTAGTTGTACTTATAAAATCGAGTACGAGGAATTGAATGGTGCTATTGTCAAATAATGACGTATAAATGTCATACGTTGTTTCATTTCTCAGTAGACGATATACGAATTTATAACACATATCTATATCTACTCATCACAACTATTTTCATTAGAAAATAATGTAAAATATAAATTTTAAGAGAAAATTATTTACACCCTTAACTGATAGAAAGCGTCTAAATCGATTAAGCGTAATTTATTAGTTATTTATAAAGCATGAGAATTCTTTATAAATTCTCTATTTAAATAAAAATATTTAAACCTGAAAAATTAAATTCAAATTAAACATTTTTGTGCAAAAAAAACTCTTAATTAAAATATGATAACTACATCAAAAAAAAAAAGGTTATAAAAATAATCAATTTATAAGCTGAATAAAAAAATAAATGTTTAAACTTTCATTGGAAAAATAAAATATAACAAATTTCCTATAAATGTAATTATTACAAAAAACGAAAAAAAAAGAAAGTTTTTTCGTTTATACATTTTTCTTTATCGCGAAGCAATGCAATGAGATGAACCTGGAAAAGTTTTTCATTCTAAGTTTAATTGGAATTTTTTCTTTCTTTCATTTTTTTTATAATGAAAATACCAAATTCAAAGCGATAATAAATCAACAATAAAGCGATTTCAGTTTTCTTTCTTCTTTTATTGCTGATTACCTACCAGCAAAATTAAAATTTAATTATTAAAAAAAAAAACGAAAAAAAAAAATTAAGAAACTTTTTTACACTAATTAGTTTTACAATTAACCAACATAAAAAGTTATTTTTATTTTTAACCAAAAAAGTTTTTAATGAAAATTAAGCATTTTAGGATAAAAAAAAAAAATAAAAATGTTTTCCAAGTGAAACCGCAATGTAAAATATGTTTTCATTCGTGAGAAAAGATAAATAAATTATAAATAAAAAGTTTTTTTTTTTTAATTTTTATTATTTTATTTATATTTATATTATTTTTTTAGGAACAAAATGATAACGATTAAACAACATTATTTATTTATATTTTTTAATAAATGTAGGAATTTGGAATAGAATTTATATAGTTGCAGAATAATTTATTAAACATATTTTTGTTTTTCTTTTTTGTTAATTCAATCAATCAAATTGTCATGTTAAGTTGCGTTAATTTTGTCTCTTCCGTTCAAAGTTATAACTATATCTGTGATGGGATCTTTTTTTATATCTATCACAATTTTCTTCCAAATGTATGGGGCAAAATGTTGGGCACATGGGTAAAGAATAAATTATAAAAATGCAATTTGTGTGAAAATAATTATCTGTACAAGGAGATTTTTAGGCTTTGTACATGTTGGAGCAATAGAAAATTGACAAAACTTAGAAAAAGTGGATATAGAGCAAAAAGATAGAGAAAAACGGGTTAAAGATTTGAAAAAATCAGTGTTGAAATACAATACTTACGTTCTTAACTCGAAAAAGCTTAAAATGCCGTATACGACGAAACAGAATTCAACCGGCGATTTTACATAATTTTTTTTAATTGCCAAATATAGAATTATTCAACAATACAGCTAAAAATCACACTCTGCACCATAATTTAAAGATAAAAAAATCTTTTAATAGAAATATTCAAATTAGTTAAATTATTTTTAATAAAATTTCCTAAAGCATAAATGGGTACTTCATCAAAAAAAAAATTAAATAATAAATTAAATTCAATATATTCAATCAAAATAAAAAGCGAAGATTTTTTATAATAAGAAAAAAATATTTTAATGGACATGTGGTCGGTATGTTGTATTTAGTAATATAGAATTTAGATCGCTAAATGCAATATTATATGCGTCAATACACATGGAATCATTTAGATGCATGATAATGAAATCATTTAGATGCATCTGCGTGAATAATGAAATCATTTAGATGCATCTGCGTAAATAATTAAATCATTTAGATGTTCTCACAATATTTCCATACAGACAAATACCAAAAAAAATGAAAAAAAAAATGTGTATATCAACTTTTGGTTTTTTTTATCATTGTAAATGTATAGACTGCAACTACCTTACACATTCACATTAAAACAGTATATTGGATATGTTAACAAAATTTGTTATTCAACTCGTTCTGTATTTACACAAAAACACATAGACACTTGTCAATTTATATCACTCGACCTTCGGTATTGACTCGTGTCAATGTGTTTTTGTGTGTACAGAACTCGTAATTAATAACAAATTTAGTTAACATATACAATAATCTATTAATATGAATCGAATTTAATTTATAACTTTAAACTTTAACTACCTACACACTTATTTTAACTACTATACCTATATATGTATATCAGTATATATATATTATTTTCTAATCGTAATAGATTACCTTTTTGGGAATTATTATTATTATTTCATTCATAATTTAAAAAATATATTTATTTTATGTTTTTATTATTATTAATATAATGAAGAAAATAAATCATTTTCCTTCAAGTTAAATTAATAAATTAAAAAATTCATAAGCATATCTTAATTTTTTAACAAAAATTTTCTTGTTTATTTTCCTTCTAAATTGAAATAATTCTTTTTCATTTCCCAACAAAAAGCATTGAATTTTTATATATATTTATTTAATTTTTTTTCTACAAAATATAAATAAATTTCTGTCTTAAACACATTTTGTTTTTATATTTTCAGCTATTATCCCTTTTACCGAAAAATTTTTATGAAAATCCTTTATTTACAGGATGTCAAAATGAAATAGAGGTAGATGGCAAAATAACTGGGGGGAGGCTATACGTTAAAAAATCAAAATCATAATAATGTGTGAGGAACATGTTTTCTTTTATAATAAGATACATAGTTATATGTTAAAAATTAATCTTTTAGTTTTGTTTCTCAAATCTAAAATTTATTTAAATCCAATTCCCTCAATTTATTTTATCCAATTCCCTCAATGATTGCGTTCTTTAAACAGTAATAAGCGATAAAAATTAATATTTTCTTGTATCGGTATAACTGTGCTAATATTGCTGTTTAAGCTTTAAAAATTAATTAAAAACTGCTCTTTTGAAACTTATCTTCAAATATTATATATATATATATATATATAGTATACTATATAATTTATTATTTTATATAAATTTTATAATGCATCCTGTTACAAGAATTTTTAATAAATTCTTTTTATTTATTTTTTTATTTTCTATTTAATTTTTTTTTTTTTTTTCAAATAATATTATGCAAAATCCAGTAAAAAGTGTAAATGATAAATAAATGAACGATTTATATTCCAAAGAAAAGTAAAATATACTTAAAAAAAAAATATATATATATACAAACAAAAAGAAGGAATAAAATTAAAAATCCTTTCTTTTTTTTTCTGTGCTCATCCTTTTTCTATGAATGGAATTATTTAAACCATCATAATTTCTTCTTAAGATTCCAAAAAAACCAAATCTTTCTGGTAAACAGAAAATTAGGCACTTTCTTATCCTCATGAATATTGAGATAAGTTTTTCTTTTCCACTTAGTACTCTATATATACAGATGTACATATGTATAATGTGTCTTCAGCAGACTTAAAAAAAAAATTTTTCAGAATTTATTAATTTATGTGTGAATAATGTTTACTTAAAAGCTAAATTCATAGATTTGTCTCATAGTTAGATATATTATATAATTATAATACATTTATAAATTTTCCAGTAAAATTTAATAAAAAAAAAAATAATAATATAATTTATATAAATTTATTTAAATGTATTCACCGCACAGTGAACACATTTCATCAAATGAATTAGTTAAATCTGTTTGAGAAAAAGATTAAAATTAATTTTCACATAAAATTTGGCTTTTAGATCAAACAGAAATTATGAATAAATGAAATTAGAGAGTTTGAATGAAAAATTTTGATAAAATTATCAATTTCAATTAATAAAATTGCTACATATGTAATGTATTCTTGTAATACCGGCTATCAAGTCGCTTGCTTATTTACCTTACCCAGGAGGAGAAGAAAAAGTAGATAAACCTGACAGACGAAGCCGTTTTTCAATTTTCCCTTCTGTGTTGTAAAGGTATTCATGAAGAAAATTAAAGTTTACAAAATCTTTATTTTGAAATTGTTGATCAGATAGATAAAAATCAGTTAAATAAATGTATCGAAGTATCATTATCACAAGAATTGCGATTTGTTGTTTTGGTGCTTGATTTTAAATGAATAATGGCACGAAAACGCGGAAGTTGGAAATTAAGTGGATGAAGACTAACGAAGGTTTAGTTTTATTGTTGACAGACTATATAATAACTATTAAAGGTGATATATTAGCTACTGAAGCCGTTTTGTTAATTACATACTTTATTAATTAATTTTGAAATGTCTCCATAAAATTCAAAAATTGAATTATAATTTACTATGATTGTGGTGAAATATGTTCCATAAAAAAATTTCCTTTAATCTGAAAAAATGATTCAAACTAAACCAACTAAAGACAAATCAACAACATTACATATGCAATTGTCAAAATTATTTTCAAATTTGCTACAAAAATTATTCTTTTTTGTTGATTCTGCATTAATTTGTTCTGATATTCACAAGGGAAAGAAGTAAAAATTGAAAATAGATACACATGAATATATTATTATACCTACATACAAAATGTACATGAATACATAATAATAAAAAAAAACGATTTCTTTTTTCTTCTATTTTTCTGCAAAGCAAAAGCTCTTTATTATTCATAAATCAACAACCATAATATTATAAGAAATATGAGATTAAATACTGAACTTCTACATAACCTTCAATAAAAATTAATTGTATGATTGTGAATAAAAAAAATCAAAAAAAAAAAAAAAACTAAACTAAACTATATTAAAATTTTATTTTAACATCAGTCATAATTAGCCGTGCGTTAAAGAAATTCAATACTCTTTTACCTTCTGCATTATATACGTATGCAACACTATTATGGAAATAAAAAGTGAGGCCATGTAAATAATAAATTATGCTTGCTGATAATATAAGTAGATTAAAACATTGCATTGAAGACAAACGATTTGCAAAAATAAAGTACATTATGCTCTAGTTATAAAATATGCAACTTCTATTTTAATGCATTGATAGAAGATATTATTTATAATTTCGCATACGAGACATTGAAATAAAATATAGTCCAACTGACAAAATTTTATTTTCGAGATTATGCTATTATATTTTTCTTCCATATTATTTTAATATTATTATTTTTTCTTTCAAATTTCAATTTCAGGTTTTTCCTTTTCTCTTCAAGAGAAAACCCAAAAATAAGCAATCACTACCATACTATAATATTTATACTCAGGCTGGGCAATATCTTTTTTAATATACGAATACATACAATTATTTTTCTAGAAAGCTGATGTGACTTTTCTTCATTTATTTTGTACAATTTCATGTTATTTTGTTTATTACTGACATCATATTTTAAAATTTAAATGAATTTAATTGAAGGTGGGTGCGTATTTCCTAGTCAAGATATTAAACAACAACAAACTTCCTAACTAATACACATATTATGAGTAATTTTTATTTCAAACTCAAGTATTAAATTCTATATCTCTAAGTAAATCATAAATTAACTAATTTCAATAACCTACAAGTCAACGACTGCGACCGCGCCGCACCTATAAAAGTCTTTAGCACAATTAATATTTATGTTGCGACTTGACATAAATTTACTGTTTAACATAATGATGTCACTTTTTTTTTTAAGATTTCAATGTATAATATGTAAAAGTATTTCTTAATTTTATTCATTTTTCTTTTACTTTTTGGAGAATTTCAGTAGTATTATACTAAGAAATTGTACATACTTATATGTATATGTATCTGTAGTGGCCAATAGGTATATAAGTATTATTTTTATTTTAATTGATTTTTTTTTTTTGTTACTTTCAAATTGGTTATTAAGAAAAAATAAAATGGAAAAATCATATACCTATTTTACTTAATGTGTATATCTTTTCTATACATTAACATTAACACATTTTATTTATATTACTAACCTAAAATTTAATTTACACTTAATAGAATATTTCAAAATTCCCTAATTGTAAATAATTTTTTCACAATTTTTATCAATATTCTAAAATAGATTTTATAATCAATTCATTTTATTCATTTAGCTATGACACATAAACAACTGGAAGCAATGAAATTCTCTTATTTTTATTGAAAGCGCTCTTTTTTTTTTGCCTTTTTATGTGTAGCTCGTATAATCTTAAAGTTTTATTTTTTGTACTTGTCTGAAAAAAATTCCATATCAAGATGTTTAAAATCTTAAGGTTACTACAATGTTAATATGACGTATTAAATCATAAATATTAAATATTTCAGCACAAGTTTAACAAATGTTAATTTCTTTCAGATAGTATTATTCATAATATAGATAAGATACTAGAACAATATAAAAATCATAATGACACCCGTTTATCAAATCTAATTAAAACCCTAAGTGGTAAAAAAAAGATAATTTCATAAACTACATTAGAATTTAATATTTAATCAATAAATCATATAATAAAAAAAATAAATTAAAATTATAACGATAATTTATTTATACTAAATCTGATCATAAAATAAGATTTTATAGGAACAACCTTAAAATAATGAATATACCTTAAAGTTTATACCTTTAAAAATGTATGAAAAAAAAGAATCATATTATTTTTATTTTTAAAGAGTATATTTTTTTTTATATATTAACAACGTAAAAGCGTAATGTCATTTTTTCATCAGTTTGATAATTTTATCTTTGCACATGACGGTTCGTTTATTTTTTGCTCGAATTATTAAAAATAACTAAAAAAAAATTCCTCCTAAAATCATTTAAAAAAAATAAATAGAAAACCTAATTAAATAATAAAATAAAAACAAGTTTATTATAAAATAAATAAAATCCAATAATTATTTTAATATTTAATAAAATTTAATTTTGCATAATGAGGGAAATTATTCATTTACAAGTTGGGCAATGTGGAAATCAAATTGGATCCAAGGTTCGTTAACGTTTTGCCCTCAATTTTTATGAAAAAAAAAAATAAAAAAAAATAAAAAAAATGAATGATTTTTTTTTTCTAACGCACATCGTTCTATTTATACCACTTAATATTTATGTATTTATGATTTAAAAATATATGTATCTATAAATTGTACATAGAAAATACCGATAGAGTTTTATTTTTAAATATATTATTAAATGACGATACATATTTTTATTACTAAATTTTTTATTTTATTTTTAATAAATTAAAAAAGCCGGCATTGTTAATATGTTAGTTTTAATTACGTAAATAAATTTGCAGAGGTTTTTAAATTATGGTGAATGTACTCTACTGTGTTAAAATAAATTTTTCGTAATACATACGTAAACAAAATTTTATTCGGCATCAATGTGTTTTTTTTTCTCAATGAACATAATAGGGTTTTCAAAAATATTCATGCCGGCTTTTTTTGTTTTTTTTTTTTAATATTTCTTAAAAATATAACACCCGGTTAGTTCAAATAAATTTATTTACTCTCTGTAGTTTCGTTTTTTTTTTTTTTGAGTAGGTTGTTTGCCTTTGGGAAATTTCAAAAAAAAAAATAATAATGGTACAAATATTAACGTAGTTATGTATCATGACCTCTTTACAATAGTGGTAAACGAAATAGTAGTATATAAAGTTGATAAATCTTTTGCAAAAAAAAAAACGGTTATCTGCGATAATCGTAAACTGGTTTTGAGAACTCTTTCTGCCATCATTTATTATTGGTGAATGTAAATTCAATAATGTTTCTCTTTTACATGATTTTTTTTTTCTTTTCATGTTTCTCGAACATTCCTTTTCTTTTGGGCACAAATATGTTGACCGAAATAAAGTTATGATTATTTCTAACTCTGAACTGAATGCTTATGAATTAAAATAATGAAATTTTTACCTATGAAAAAAAAAAACTAAGTAAAAATGAAAATGCTTACTCATTTGCTATAATTGCGATATTTGATTGTAGTTGTACAAAGAGCAATATAACTAGAAAATATACATACTGAATTATATAGAAGACATTATATTATACCGAAGAAACAATTTTAATTTTTTTTTTTTTTTTAATCAAAATTTATTAATAAATTGAATTATATTTTCCATGTTAATTTTTATGCTCTATACATTTATTTCATAATCTTTTTTTTTTGTTTTTTGTTTTATTCGTACAAACATATTTTTATTATAATACCAGCAAAATGTACAAACACACCTGACTGTCGGCTACAATATAAAATATACTGTACAAAAGATTTTTATCATTTAATTGAATGAAAAAGATAACAAAAATAATATTAAAAAAAAATATATTTGGAAAAAAATATGCTCAACATATTCTATTTATGAACATAAAAATAATATTATAATGAAAAAAAATGTATATAGGTATTTCTCATAATAATGAAAAATTATACATTATGTGATAAAAAGTTAATAAAAAATTAAATTTTGGGAATTAAAAAAAAATATATACATTGTATTAAAAATAAACAATCGAGGGTTGGAGCGAAGTAGGAAAAACTAAATGTATATATAATAATATAATATACATTCATTGTACACGTTTTTACAGCTAAATTTAAATTTAATTTTTGATAATGAATCAGAACGTACAACTTATCAGTTATTTAAATTAAGCTTTCCGACACAGAGAGCTTATGAAATCATATAGAGAAAAACGTAGCTTTAATATAAGTTCAACTTTCACAATTGTTGATCACTCTTCAATACGGGGCGTGGCGGCTTTGACTATAGGATAAGCTACAAAGTATATATTAAAAGGTGGTTACGACATTTTAAAACAAAATTATCAATAATATGTCAATAATATGTGCCTAATCTGTACTTAAGAAGAATTGATAATATACATTTATAATATATATTTTTATCTAAGGCTAAGTCTTGAATTCTAGATCGTGCACAAATTACTTAACAGAATTGTCATAAAATCAAAATAATATTTATCTTAATTTGGATAATCTCAATAATGAGCCAGACAGACAGTAATTTTATGGAATTAATTTTTCAAGGATATGCGTAGAAAAAAAAATTTGTTTGTTTTATTTTTTTTTTTTTTGAGAAAATTATTATTATTTATTATAATTTGAAAAATGGATTCTGACTTTATTGTCCTCTAGAGGTAGAATTTATTACACTGTTAAAACACAGAAAAGTTTAATATTATTTTCCTTGATTTTTTTTTTTTTTGTGTTCTTAATAAAAAAAAAGGTTTTTTTTTTGTTTTCTTTTATAAAAATAAACTTATGAACGAAAAAAAATTGCTTTATTTAATTGAATTTTATGGTCATGCGCTCATAAATAAATTATGTTAAAAAAAAAAAAAAAAATTAAAAGAAGCAAAAGAATGCAATATTTGTTGCAGGAAAAATTGAAAAAAAAACGTATTAAAATGTTTCGAGAAATTAATTTTTTTTTTTATTGTCGTCTTAGATTTATATTTTTATATGAATAACTATACATTTTTTTTTGTGTTGCTTTTATAATTTATAACTCTCTTACTGCATTCTATATAATAATGTACGATAAACTCAGCTGACTATTTTATGTTAGTGCGTGAATACACTGAAATAAATTCGGTAATCAAACTATTATATTATTGGTGATTGGTAAGGCTTTTCGCGACGATATTTCAACTTCACGAAATAGAAAAATATCTTGACATTAAAAAATAAAATAAATAAAACATTTTGTACATTGTTATTTTGATTTATGCAAAAAATTTCAACTTAGGGAAGAGACGCATGCGGCTCTAGGTGCCGTGTTCGCCCACCACTGTCATATATTATTCAGGCAATAATGAGGTGAATTTTATTAATGGTTATTATTTTTAATTGATAATCAAAAAAAAAAATATAGATAATTAAGGAAACTGGTTTTATTTTCTTAATCAATATCAAGAAAAGTGTTTACTAATTTCTATGAACCTTGAATAAAATATATCGTTGGTTATACACATAATGTTACATAATGTTATAAAATCAAGACGACATACACATAATGTTATAATATCAAGACTTCGAAATATTTTACACTTTGATAAACTGATAAGTTTTCTTAGTTATATTCAATCAGAACTAGACTTGAAAATGTTTATTGACTGCAACAAGAACACAATAAAAATTTATAATTTTGAATTTCATGATTATTTATTGACCAATATTTTTATAGTCTATTAAACGAACAATTTTATTTCAGTGTATTCCAATGTGTAAATCATATTTTAATGCAATTTCTTCTTATAAATTTCAATTTGATAGCTACAAATCATAAAAATACATTTGTAATTAAATTACAAATGATAAAAATTTATTATATCAATTTCTTATACGACTATATTAGAAATTATCCAAAATATTGTGGACCATTTTGTATTCTGTATAAAGAAAATAATTGTACTCTTAATATTTCAATTACGTAATGGATGTAAATTTTGAATATTTTGCGATCGTCTTAGTTGTGTAACGCTAACGCTGTACATAATCTGAAGTTTTTGGCAGTATTTTATTGAAGGTACGCCTTCAACGTGAAAACAATTAAGTATACCTATAAAAGGAAACTTATGAAATCTATTACTTTTTTATATGGATTTTAAATAGTCATTTGATGACAGCATGTTTGTTATTCGAAAAATATAATTACTAATTGCAAAGACATTTTTTTTTAAATACGTGTACGGACAAATACTACCAACGAAATGATATTTCTATTCTTTTTCTTTATATTATAAAATCATAATTTATCTAAGTATATCACATATGTTTATAAATATGTAACACTATTTAATATTATGTATAAGTGTTGTTTATTTTATTAAATTTTTAATGCTAATAAGTTGCGTACACGTATATGTTTATTTTCATTCTAAAAAAGACGATTTTATTAACATAGGACCTTAATAGGCAGTCATTTTGAATTGTAAATATTTAGCAGACGATTCGACGAACGAGCAGACAATTCGACAAACATTAAACCTCAAAATTTTGACATTGGTAGAAATCTTAATTTACCTCCTTAATTTTTATTTCATAAAGAATTAAATATATATTAATTATTTTAGTTGGATATTAATTAGCATATATTATTATGTACATGTGTGTTTATTATACATATATGTTTATCCTTTTATAAAATTTTTAATTACATTTTTTTAAATATGGAATTTATTAAAAAAACAATGTGTATTACGAGAAAACTTATTTCGATTTGAGTCGTTTTAGTTTGCGTCGCCTTTTTCTGATATAATTGTCGTTGGAAATCGAGATCTTAATGTAAAATATAATTTCTAACTTTTTAAATACTAACATGGAAAATATAGATTTTGCCCGTTTGCCTATAAAAGCAAAGAACATTTTTCACACAACAGAATATTTAAATTTTTTTTTTTTCAGTGCAGAGTGTTAATTTTCATTCATGTTGCCATAATTCATATTTAAGGATTAGACGGGAGAAAACATTTCTCGTTTTATCTTATCCCCTATATTATTATTTTATTATACACACATACTCAGAGTTAGTTTAACAATGTTGAGTTAATTGTTTAGTTGCGTTGAAGAATTTTTTGATTTTTTTTTATATCTTTTTTAAAAATAGAACACATTTTTATGTTGACATTTTACTTTACTCATTTAAATATTCCATCATTATTTTTTTTCTTACAGATTGAGTAAATACAGATGTTCCTCTTCTAGCGTGCTTTTTCAACCTTCTTAAAATCTATTTCTCTTAAAATTAAGAGAACATTTTATTTTTTTTCAATGTTTTTTTTAAACACAAGATCGATTGTCGCTAACGTTTGATGTGTTGTATAAGTGTGTAGAACACACATTTTTATCTATAGTTTTCACCCAAAATATTTTTATGTTGGAATTTAGTATATGGTTAAGGTCGATAACTTTATAAGAAATAAATTAATCAATTACCTATTTTTATGAATCCTTAGTTTAACACTATTCAATGAATTATTTTTTTTCCAAAAATTCACGTTTCCTGGGTTAGTTTAATAATCTGTTTTTACGGTCTTATTGGTAGTTATATATCTATACTATATATTAAGCAGGTATAAAATCTTTTTTAGCAATATAAACATAAATATAAACATAAATAAAAATTATAAAGATACAAACAACTTTTCTGGAATTCTCAGCAAGGAAGTTTCCGGCATCTTCAGGTAGAATTGTTTAATGTTAAATTAGTATAACTCACATGGATGAATAAAGATATAAAATTAAGTTAGTGTGATTTTATTTTATTTTCATAGAAATATCTAGGTTAGTGAAACTTTTCTATAGGCTCATTGGTCTTTCAGAGAAATATAATTATATTATTTTAATATAAGAAAAACATACATTATTAAAAAAAAATATATGAACCCTGTAGGATAATTTTTCAATAATATTTCGAAATATAATTAATATTCATATAATTTAACAAAAAAAAAATGCATAACGTGATGAATAAATTTTTTAAATATTTAACATTCTAGGACTGTTTTAAAATACATTTTATAATTTATAAAAATAAATTTATTTTACAAAGTTTATTTAATTTTCATATAGGTGTGTATATAATCAAAATATATATGAATACAATTTACGTAGTTAAATATAGATAGTGTACATATATTATATATTATTATGTAATTTTTTTTATTAACACTCAAATGTATAATATGCGCTAATTTGTAAAGCATTTCTGTATTGAAATATTGTAATATTTAAATTTTATATCCTTAATTCAAATTACGCGCAGATAAAGTATCAATAATATCCTTTTTCAACAATGTAATTCGAACTTTAAAAATATTGAGAATTAACGAGTTTTTTTTTTTATGAATAAACAATAAAAATATTTATTACGATGATAATTAGGGTTTTTGAAACTCGACCATTTTTGTAAGCTCGAGCTGTCAAGGTTTTTGTATAAGGAGGATCGGGTAGCTCGAGCCACCCGAGCCTTCTTAAAAATAAAATACATATGAAAAAACAATGGCATAAAAAACCAATTTCAAAGCATAAAATTCAACTTTACTCTTCTAATTTAATCATTATTAACCCATTACAAAATTTAAAAAATAACAATAAATATCGCAAAATTATTAATTATTTAAGTTATAAAACATTATAAAAGATAAAAAATCAATTTCAGTGAAATCGATAAAAATAAAAATAACTATTAAAATTATAAAATATTTAGTTTACTTTCTGTTAAATTGGCTGTGATTTATAAGAGATTGAAGTGAAATATTTCCTTATATAAACTTTTCTGTTCAATAAAATAAAAAAAATAAAAAGTAAAATGTAAAACATTAAAAATGGTGAGCTCGAGCGACTAGCAGATAAAAAATCGATCTTCAAACTCGAGCCACAAGCAGATAAAAACTCGATCTTCATTCAAACAAAAACAGACGAGCTAGGTCGATCTTTTTGGATCGAGTCTGCTTGATCCAAAAACCCTAATGATAATGTTATTTGGACCTATTTTTGAGTTTCCTATATATATAGACAAATTAAATATTGATCAATGATCACCCAGAAACTTTATACCTACCTAAATTTAAAAACTTTATACTACAGATAGTAAGTAATAGTAAGAGTTTCATAATTCTGGATAAGCTTGAATCATTTCTTTCACATTATTCCAACAGAAGTATAATATTTGTTTTTGATTTTAAAGTAGGTACCTATATATATTCTTTTTTCGAGTAACAAAAAAAAAAATTTACCTATATTACATAATGCATATAATGTAAGTTTATATACAAGTACATAAATTATACATGCAAATATATGTTTTTTACGATAAAATTGTGATATAGAAAATGAAAAGAGAAAAAAAAAATTGTTTAATGCATATTCATCATCGTTGTAAGTTTGTTTAATAACCACGAAAACACGGCCAATGAAATATTACATTGTTGTGTGATGTTTCGTTATGGGAATTTTTTTTTAGTTGACATGTTTTTAATAAAAAGGATTTTTTTATTTTTGAAAGTTTGTACTACAACATTGTTGCACATAAATTTTAAATAAAATAAAAATATGATTTAGTAATATTTTTAGCTTGAAAATTTCAATTAATTTTCATTTCTTAGATTTATTGAAAATTAATAAATTATTATTTTAATAAATTTATGTAACTATTCCTTAAATAACTAAATATTGGATGTATACATCATATGTTTTAGATTATGTATATGTGTATAATAGTACTTTCAAGTAGTCATAGAGCCTAGTTTAATACAAAAATTATTGAGATTGTCAAACAAATTCACTAAATTCTTCTTAAATTAATTCTTCACACAACTTTCTCAATTTTAAGAAAATTCCATACAGAATAATAAAATTATTTTTTTATTTATTTTTAATTTTTATTTTGACATGCAAATTGGTTTTGTTGAGCAAAGGGATGTACATAAAATGAAACCAATTTGTCTCAAAACATAAATAGTTGGCTTTATATTTTTTATCTAATAAAATGTGTAGTATAACTAAAATGTCTTGTATTTATATATATACCTATGTATATATGTATATACCATAAACATTTCCCAAAAGTAAAACAAATTAGCAAAATAAATAGAAATGACTTTGTATTTTTGCATTCAAAAATTTATGAAAAAGTTCGAAGGATGTGTTTTTTTTTTCATTAAAAACTTTCTACGTTGTTGGATGCTGTGGGAAAAAGAATAACATTTAGTTCATTAAAGATTTGAAAATAAGAATATATATTTATATAACTATTTTTACATTGAAAAGAACTGGTATTAAATCACATTATTACAAAATACTTGAAATGATATTTATTCTATAAGCATATATTATATGTATATAATAATATTAATACCTATTATTTTCTGAGAATATCCATACATTTGTTTAAATATTAAAAGATAATTTTTTTAATTTTTGTTGAAGTTCACGATTAAAAATCACTCTTTGAATTATACGTATGTATAAATATGTACTATGAAAGGCATCTTATACACATTAAAAAAGACTTGAAACTATGTGCATCTATAATATATTTCAATAATTAACTAAGCTTTTCTTCTATTCAAGCATTAATAAAATTAATTTTAGGGCTGTGATGTTCGTGATGGTGAGCAAAACTCGTCTAGTCTTTAGTGATATAATATATGATATTCAATTTTGTTATTGATAATCAAAAATTCATTTTATATATCTTTAGAGTAACTTAATATTTGTTTTAATTCAATATTGGAAATATTTTTATTTATCTATGTTCTATATATACCTATCCGCAAAAAAACCACTACTAAAAAAATATTTAAGCATTAAAATTTCATGAATAAATAATTCTCGTATGTAACTTGCAAGTACCTGATGAACAAATTTTTTTTTAATTTTTCAATTTTCCTCATTATTAAAGTGAACTGAAAATAATTTAATTTTGATAATTTCTTTTCTTTTCAAAAATAAAAACCATAAAAACAAAAAAGAAAACGAGAATTTAAGGAAAAAAACAAAAATTACAGTACATTAAAGTTAATTTAAAATAATTTTTCAATTTACCACAAGATTCAACTTTAAAACAAGAAAGTAGATCAAAATTGAATCTCATTAAAAATTTTCCAAAAAGTGGGAAAAAAATGAATACAAAGGTTTTTCCTTGTCTTAGTGAAAGCCATTTTCTTTTCTATATAAACTTAATCTACTTTTAAAATAAAAAAGCAAAAGATTTTTGCATATTTTTCTCCTTTAAATTTATATTAAGATACTGGATTCAAAAAAACTTCGTATGTGTAATATTTTTTTTAGCCCGTTTAGATGTCTTTGTTTGTCCTCAACTTTAAATGATTATAAATGATTATAAATATTGAACCGCATAATCGATTTAGTTTTTTGGTTACCAAAATATGCGCAATCTCGTTCTTTCTTATCTCGAGTAAAAGATAAGAAATTCTATGATTTTTGGTTTGTGAGCTAGAGATCCTCTAAATTATATATTCTTTAAATGGATCCCAAAGAAAATTTAGGTATAAATGTCGATTAAAGGAATTGTAAAAAAATGTTGTTAGACTCCGATTGTCTCCAAGGATTCGGACTAGGGTCTTTTAATAAAAGTTGTTATATTTGTATGTATTATATATGACTAAATATTATTGGTACATGGTGTTGACGGAACCTACTTAAAAAATATCTTTGGCCCCTTGTTAGGACCAAAGTTTAAGTTTCTTGAAAGTAAAGTAAGTACATACTGTAATATATCTTTAAGCTAAGTTTTTATTTATATGAATTGAACTTAAACATATCTTCTAACTAAATTAATAACAAATTCCAATAATTTTGAAAAATATCAAAACAATTAAAATAAATTTCAACAAAATAGCAGATTATTAAGATTTATGATATAATACTTTTAGATTTTAGTACATGTAATATTTTTATTTGCTTATTTTATTAATAATATTTTGTCGGCTTTTTTAATCATTTTTGAAGAAACACTTGGTTAAATTATTGATAAAGAGTGTCAATAAATACCAAATATAATATCGAACGCAATGATAACAACAAAGTGTATAAAAAAAATCGTTTCCAAGCATTTTTAAAATCGAAGAGTATTTTTTTTTTATTTGTACAGCTAGTTTTTTTAGTTTTGTAGAATCGACTTGACAATACTTCCATTACATTGCTGTAAGGACACTGTAAAAAAAATAGCAACATAACATTAAATCTATTAAAACAAGTCTAATAAGTTACCGACCGAGAAAAAAACTATACATTTTCCACAAGGGAAATAATAAGAGGAAAATGCAAAAAGAATTTTTTTTTTATTTTTATTCTCAAACATTATGCGGCTGTATTACGGAAAATTTATAATCGCGTGTCATAAATATGTAAATAGGTTTTAGTTTTTTTTTTTTTCATTTTGGACGTCGGTTTTCTTCATTGTTTCAACTTTAAAGAAAAAAGGTTAAATTTCAATGCTTCTATTAGCATATTATTTTATAAAAACATAAATGTATTATATACATATGTACAATTTTTTTTTCATTAAAAAACACTAAGTTTATTCCTGTTTGTCAGTCAACAAGAGTATATAGTGTCATTTTTTCAAATGTCAAAATTTTAAGTGTTGTGTGAAACAATATCAAACAAAAATATCAAACACTATTTAGATATTTTCTCTGTCAATTTTAGTTCGTGTTGTAGAAAAAAGTTCGCTGGAAATATGCATTTTTTTTTTTATAAAAATTCAACCACGAAAAATTAATAAATTAAAATTATTATGTATTTTGATTTGATTACAGCAAGACAGTGATTGCTATTGAGGAATTTTTTTATTTATTAGTGTGACCCGACGAGGAATTAACTATGCATTATTTTATTTCCAGTATATGTTTTACAATCTTTTAACGATGCAGCCATCAAATAAAGTCATATAGTTTTTCTCAATTGAACGTGATTAATCCTTGAAATCGTTTTAACTGTTTTTCTAATAATTATTAATAACTACTTTTTTGAAATATTCGATATCAATATTAAATAAAAACCTAAAATTATATAGACTTACTGCGATAACTCAACGTAAAGTCTTTTTAGGGACTACAATAAAGTTTTGGATCATAACAACGGCTACACGAATAAAAGAATTTTCGTGTTTCCTTATGGGTCACCAGGGATTACAGACAACTTATTCCTCGCATGACTACGTCTATTTTCCAACTTAACTATTCCTACACACTACTTAAAGGACACAATAATCTATTATTAATTATTGTGGCTTAAGGGATTTATTTAAGTGTTGTGAACTTGGATTGGTAAAAATTTTATTGTTTTTAAACCATACCTGTACAATTTTCCTTAAATACTCTTTTCTAAAAAAAAATATTTTCACATACATATAGTAAAATTCTCGAAACATATTGTAAGATAACAAATAAATTTTGGAATTAGGGATCAAAGTATCTTTTAAAAACCTAAAAACATATTTTTACCTATAGTTTCACAATTTCTTTTTTACAAATAAGCCTCCTAGTTATACCGATTAACTATAGCTTAACCAACTGTTATACATATGAATTAATCCCTTTTCCTAAAAGATTCAAATGTTTGTTTCTTCTATATATACACCTAATATACTTATAAAAGATAAAGGCTTTTGCATTTATTTTCATCATGAACATCTTTTTTTAGCAAGGTTGAAAGAACAAAGAATAGTAGTACAACATACGTAGTTAGTTTTTAGCATGAAACAAAATTACTTCTGGAGAACTGAAAAAATGAAAAACAAAAAAACAAAAAAATTTAAAATTAGATTTTATTTTCACGAACAAAAAAAATTTGTATGTAGATTAAATGTCTGGACTTTAACCTACTTGAATTTTCCACAATTTTTTTTTATTTTTGCATGAAAAATACTAATTTTTTATTATGAGGATGAAAATTTCTCTATATAAAAGAAATAAATTAAAAATAAAAAAAAAAATTGTAAGTTTTAACACAAAACTTAGTATTTTAATAATGTCTTTTGATTAATTTCATCTCTTCTAACTTAAATATACATAAAAAAAAAATTAAATGTAATTCTTTATATAAGTACATTTAATTTATATTCAGATATTTTTTCTGTAGCCACAAATTATAATGTTATAACCTTTTTGTACATCTAAAGTCATACACTGTGACTTATCTTTTTTTTCGATTCCAAATTATATACTTAAGCTTCTTTCAGACAAAGATACTGATACACGTATCGCAGATGCGTATTTTTATACCTATTCAGACGAAGATACACGTATCTGAGATGCAAAATGAACATATTTTTATATGTAATTTAATACAGCTTTTCAGACGAGATTCAGAATCGGATACAAAATTTTTTAATTTTGTGTTTTCTTACGCCAGGATATTGTCATGTTGAGAACATTCGAATATTTTTAATTTTTGTTTCCAAATTATTAATTATAAAAGAATTTCTGAAATTTAAATTGAGTCATATGGATAGTTTTTAATATCAGAAAAAAGCAGATATTCCTTTTTTATCTAATCTTTTAATATATGATTCCTAATGAATTATAAATATCCTCTTTTGAAAGGTCCAAGGAATCAATCACTACATTATTGCATTTTTCCATATTTCACATTTTTGTTATAATTTTAGCTTGAAATATAATAAATAAAAAACTTATTTTTAATAACAAATAATGTTCACTACGTAAAACTGATAATTATAGAACATATTTTCATAAAATTCGTTATATAAAACTTAAACGCCTTTCGGTAAATAATTGATCATGTAAGCTTTGTGTAATATTATTATCTTACATCGGACTATGCAAAATTCCATATTAACAACTTAAATATTATTCTAAAATATACAGACCAGTAAATCATAAATGAAGTATGTGGCCCGTTTAGAATTTAAAGTATACATTTTTAAACAGTCGATCTCCACCCCCCATACACCAATCCTTGACGCACAAATTCGGGGGCTTTATATTTTTTTTTCTGTTTCCTTTAATCGACATCTACTCATATACCGAGTTTCAACGAAATCAGCTCGTATACTATGGAACCAGGTAAATTTTTTAGGTTCCTTTAATTTACTAATTAATTTATCCACCACGATACTAATTTCAGTCAAAATATATTTAAATTTTATAAAAATCGGAAAATTTGTATAAATTTGACATGAAAATTAATCGAAGAATCTCACTTTTTAGCGAAGAAGATTACGCATATTTTGACATTTCAAAATCGTCCAAGTAGTTTAATGTTAATACGCATTTTGGGACTAAAGGACAGTCACTAAATGAAAATATATATAATGAAAAACAGGCTAAAAATGATTTCACTTTCATATAGAAACTACGATAATGGAAAACACTTCAATCCCTTAAAATTTAACATAACCCTGATAAATTTATGAGCAAAATGATTTTTTGTTTGTTTGTCCTGCATGTAAATAAATTCAAAGCACAAAAATGTTGACCAGAAATGTTCATTATGTTTGTATTTCAATTTTTTTTTTTATTTATTTTTTTTTTATTTTTACTATTATTTTCCATTATTATTTGGATTATTATTTTTAATTATTAAACCATGTTTGATTTTGCTTTTTAACCCAATATAATACAAGCATTTCATGTCCTTTTTTTTAATAAAAAAAAAAAAAAGCATAATAACACTGCATTATTTATGAAAAAATATATATAAACATAAAAAAAAAAATTGGGGAAAAATTTTTTCACAAAAAAATAAATAAAAAGCGCATAAAAAATATTATTTTATTTAAATATTTAATTTTTATTCAAACAGCGTGAATTTATATTTTATTTCATTTCATTTTATTTTATGTGTTTTTTTTTATTTTTTTTTTTATTATTATTTATTTTTTACAAATAGATTTTTATGTATGAAATATTAATTTGAAAGCAACTGAGAATTAAATTTAATTCCCTGAATATATATTTTTATTTCGAGATCAAACTCAATAAAATAAGCTCCATTTGCTTTAAAATAATGTATATATTTTATTTTTTGACGCTTCAGTATATATTTTATTAAAAAGGCTTTTCATTATGGTTTTTTTTTTTTTGGTTTGTAAACACAGATATAGGCTTTTCAAGTCAATCAAACTTTTTGATATTCTTCTCAATATTTGTTTAATTTTTTTGTTTTTTTTTTTTAATATAAATATTGAGAAAATAATGAAAAAGGGTTTCTATTTATATGGGATAAGGATAACATAAGAAAATGATGAGCAAAAAAAAAATTATCAACAAATGTGTAGCAATTTTTGAGATTGTCAAATTTTGTTATTATTATTTTATTGAAAAAAAATGTTAAAATTTCAAGGGTTGAAATCAATAAGCTTAATTATTTTTATTTAATCTCAGAGATCCTTTCATATGATATTCTTGAAAGTACTAACTTCTGTTCTATACTTGACTATGTTATTCTGGCAGTATCGTTATGTCGAAATGTGACCTATATTCTTTGTTCAACTGTTAAAGGAAATACATCAATAAATATATAAATTATATACCTTTAGTTTCCGAATTTCTTCAAATAAATAATAAACGCATTTTTGTTATATACCAACATATATTATGTTGTCCTTCATATAATAAGATATGACACTAATATGAATCAACTTATTCATCCAATAGCAAATATAATTTTCTTCAACTTAAAAAAAAAAAAAAAAATTTGGAATATTCTTAAACAATATTTATTTGCACGCAAAATAAAGTTTTTCTAGTTAAATAAAGTCATAATATTTTCTTTATTTTAACATAAAAGAAAATATAAGAAAACAACGACGAGTAAAAGGTTTTACCACTTTTATTTTGATTTACTTTCAAGTTAAAAAAAAAAATAAAAATCCTGCCCCAGATGTGCTTTATACACATTTTTATAGAATATGATTTAATCTTTTCAACAAATGTAAAATATATAGCTGAAGCTAATTTTATTGAAGAAAATAAATTCAACGACAGATAATATAACATAGTTTTCTTCGGCCAACGTTTTGGTCTTGTTTTAAATAGATCGTCTCTCTTTTTCTCAAATTATGTAAATTTTTGATAGTAAAATTAACAACATCGTTTCATTTTTCAGATAATAAAAGATATTAATGTTAAAATCTAAACTTTTCTTATCAAATAATGGCCACCGTTTTAATTAAAGTGCTGTATTATTCGATTATTACACTTTTCTTATTAATCATCAATCTAAAAAAAAAATTTAACACACAGCGCCGTCTTTTAAATATGACTTAAGCTCCCTAGAGTTTTAAAGTCTTAAATATACTTTATATATAATATCTGTTTTTAACATGTTAACATGGCTGAGCCAATATATAAAAGTTTACTGTCAAATGTTTGCAAAGTAACAACATAGTCATAACTATAAAGTAATTTGCGTGTCTATTCTATTAAGAAGTTTTCACATCAAAAGTCTTCGTGGAAAATAAAACAAAAGTTCATACATTTTATTTATTTTTTTGTTTTGTTTCTCAAATAAAGAAATATGAAAAACAATTTTCCAAAAACATTTTTTCTTCATACATTTTTATTCCTTGTTTCATAATAAGAATATATGTTCAAGTTTTTTTTTTTTTTAACATTCAAACTGGAAAAAGTTTTTCACACGCAACAATAGGAAAACCTCATTTACCTTCATGACGCTTATTATTACCATCATAACATTTACAAAATATGTTTTCTTGGAAAAAGCAAAAATTAAATTGATGATCATATAATATAGAATTTTCTTTCCACATTCTTTACTAGTTGTAAATAACATATTTTGTAGAAAAGAAATCATAGTATCTATTTTCATATTACGAGATCGATTAAAATAGTATCTTGAATATAAATACATAGATTAAGAATTCTGTTACTATAGGTCAGAGCTGTAAAAATTCAAATACTTTCGATATTAAAATACAAAATAATTGTATTTGAAAAATACAATTACTTTGTATTTGAATATCGAAATCAATACTTTTCTTAACAAGGAATTGTATTTAGAAAAGTATTGATTACAAAGTAATTAGATTTAAAAAGGAATCAATACTTTTTTAAAAGCAATTATATTTAGACAAGTATTGATTACAAAGTAATTGTATTTAAAAAGGAATCAATACTTTTCTAAAAAGTAATTGTATTTAGAAAAATATTGATTACAAAGTAATTGGATTTGAAAAGGAATTATTTTATTCTTATAATATAGAACATAGATATTGAGATATTGCATACCTTGCTGGGGCTGAATTCTCTTTATCGCCACTATATTCTATAATGGAATAAAAAATGAACTAATCAACAATAATATGAAAATTAATTTTTACATCATTAGGAAGTTTATCATTATTATTTTTAACGAATGGTGGTTACGATAAAATAATTTTAATAAAATTAAAAAATCTATATCCACTATTTAGTTTTTAAAGAAATTTAAAATTTTTTTTTTAGTTTTTATGAAACAAAAAAAAAAAACAATTTTAAGTTTTTTTTTTATGATAAGGAAATAAAAGGAGTTGAAATTTTATTAGTAATTTTTCAAATAATTTCCGTATTTGGATAAATAAAGTGGTTTCCGTTTTTTATTTGCCAAAAATTAGCTCAAAATAAGCTATTTATTATGAGTTCAATATATTATTATAAAATATAAACACATTTTTCCGTCATATCAGATTTGGTTTTTTTTTTTTCATAGGATAAATTGTTTTTAAATTTGTTATTAAAATTTGATAAACAACACAACATGATATAAGTAGTAAATAATTTCGATTATCAGCAAAAAAAATTTGGCGCACTTTCACAAAATGCAAAGGTGTAATATAGAAAATATATATAATGTGAATAAAATAAAATGTCTCTAGATACTTTGTGGTAATTATTTGTATTTGAAAATTTTGTCACAGTACTACAAAGTAAATAAAAATAAATTCATCGTACATAGATTTATGATACCACCATAAAACTATAAAAATGAACTCAAGATTACGACTATATTTTGGTATATTAATTTTATTATAAAAATAAATAATCTAATAATACTTTTGAAACATAAAGCCGAAAAAAACAGAAAAAAAAAAACCTTTTAAATCTAAATTTTAAATTAAATTTAAAATTGAAATCAAAATCGCATTAGCATTTTATTTAGAAAATATATTTTATATGTATGTATATAAAATTTTACAAAATTCCATTTTGCGGTTCCTTTGTATAAATATTTTCATAATATACTGTGTTTTATTTTTTTTTAATTCTCTCTCATTT
This sequence comes from Hybos culiciformis, assembly GCA_964007475.1. Classification (NCBI taxonomy): domain Eukaryota; kingdom Metazoa; phylum Arthropoda; class Insecta; order Diptera; family Hybotidae; genus Hybos; species Hybos culiciformis. Next base: position 12,646,850 of record OZ023273.1, read on the forward strand.
CATATTTCGCGTGGAAATTCGCTTTTTAGATAGGAAAAAAAAAAGAAAAAATAATAAAAAAAACTTTAAACAGAAACCTGCAAAAACACTTAAAACTAAATCTCATTAACGCTTAAAAACATTATAAAACATATAAAAATACACCTAATATACTTAAGTATTTATAGAAATATAATGTTTCAGTATATATATAGTATAAAGTAATACATATCTTTATGTGGTTAGACCAAAAAAAAAATAAATAAATAAGAGGAGTATTCTTTATTATCCTTTTAATAAGAACTAAAATTCCTTTTGATGTGCACTCAGATTTAATAGCATGAGTAAATTACTAAAAAGAAGAAAGAAAAATTTATTTGGAAATTCATTAATTTGTAGGGAGTTAATAGGAAAGTTTACCAGAAATATTGCTTTTATAAGATATATCACAGTGAGGGCTCTTAAGATTTTTCAGAAAACAAATTTTCTCTATTTTCATGATGTATTTGTATTCTTTTGTATCAAAAATATAACTGTTTTATTAGAAGTTATTCTTTACTATTTAAATTGGTAAAAATATTCTGCAAAGTGTTTTATTTTCCAGAAATAAATTAATAACGAAACCCATTTTTTTTTAAATAAAGAATATTAAATTTTCTGGTATAAATAAATTGATCTAAGAATGAAATTATCTTTTTTGTATGCTCTCAGCTTTTTAAATAAACAAAGATTTATATTCATCGAATTAAGTTTTTTTTCAACTATTTATTCAAAAATGCAAAAAACTTAAATTTAAATTTTACTCTTCTGTGACAATAGTTTATGTAATATCGCATTAATGCTCAAAATATAAAGGACATTTTATTTTTATTTTTCATGCAGTGAAATATAATTGGATATTTAAAAAGTATTTAAAAGATCATCAGTTCACCCCATTATGGGTATATACAGAAAAAAAAATGTTTTCCAAAAAATGAACATTACGAGTTAGAAAAAAAAAATCTTTTGAATCATTAAGGTGTTTTTTACTCAAATTTTATTTTTTAATAAAATATGCTTTTTAACATTATTATTCGCTAAAATGTTAAACCGTCCTCATTCTAAAAAAAAAAATGTATAATTAATCGATGTCGCGTCATATAATTGCTATCTTTTTACATAAGATCCTTTTGACTATACAGAGAAAACTATTTTTAAGATTTATTTAAAACAGATGAAATAGTGACATGAAACTTCTTGAATTGAATGTAATTATATACTTGAAAAAAACTTTTCAAAATACTATAGTAACAATTTTAAAGTTTAAGATCAGAATTAAGAATAATTTTGCTGTAGGTGTTCTGCGTTATAAAATGGTTTATGCTTTTAAAATCTTGATTTTTTTCAAATTATTGGGGAAAAATATTTTTTCATGACTTTACATTTTTACAAAAAATTAACAAATAAAAAAATGTTTTGCCAATGACTATTAGCTATTCAACAGTAATATAAAAACTAAAATTTTCACCAACATTTACATAAAGTTCCATTTACTTTATATTTATATAATGATTTAAATAATTTATATTGGGTGCAGTTCAAATAATTGTCAACAACTTCAAATCTTGAAATTTTAGATTTACAAAAGTAAAATATATGTAATGTTGTGGATCACATTGAATGATTTTTTTTGTTGTGGATCACATTGAATGATTATATTCCTATATACTAGTGATAAATATTAAACAAAATATAATACTATCATTCAAGTTCCGACTGATTCTTCTATCTGCAGTATAAAAATGGTTAATAATAACTCAGGTACCTATATTCAGAAATGCAGTTTCGTATAAAAGGAAGATAATTTTCAAATAAAATACTGTGCTGTTTCAATCCACAACATATTTTCATGATTCTCTTACGTACGTTTTGTGAAAATCTATATTAAGTTTGTGTTCTTTAATTGTAATATTTAGAGCCAATATTTTTTTTTTTTGAAGTGAAACTTCTTTAGAGGCATTGTGATTGAGAGTGAAAAAAATGTAAGTGTCAAAAGTGTAACGCTGAATGTCAAAAATGACTCGATTATTGTCAAAAAAAAAGGCAAAAAAAAAAGAAAAAAGAAAAAATTTATATGTCAGCTGATGATAAAACCGACAGCCGCTAGCAACTTAATGAAGCTAATCAGCGCAATAACCTACTCTATATTGGCTCAGAATTAAAGTCGAAAATACTATTTTTTTTTTCGATTGAAAGGAAAATAAAATTTATTTTAAATTATTGAATAACAAATATTTCATTTATGCTAATTTTCAAAAATTTTTGGAATACAAATATGTATTCTGAATAAAAATGTACCTATTTTGTAGATAATTTATTTTTGATATTAATTTTTCTTAATGTAATTTTTTTAGTTTGTTAGTGTAATTTATTTTTGATATTAAATTACACTAATAAAATGCAGGAGGAATATGTTTATTACAATTACTTTTCGGAAGAAATACTAATGTGAAATTTTGCAGGCATATTTGAAAATGCTCTTTTAACTAAAACAGATTTTTTTTTGAAGTAATTTGTAATTGAGTTGTTTGTATAAATTATTTTTGCCATTAAATTCCATTAATGTAGAATATTTTTATTTTTCAGAAGAAGTACTAATTAACATGAAATTTTTCAGTCATATTTAAAATGTTATTTTAGGTTAAACTATTCGGGCAACAAAAAGAAAACATGTTTATAAAATTCAGAAAAAAAATAACTTAATAATAATAATAATAAATGTTTATATCTCTAAGTAGTCGCTGGTTTTTAATTTTTTTTTTTTTAATTTATCTAAGCCGCCGAATTCCCCCAAAACAAGTTATTTTAAGTCGACTGGCCGCAGCAGTCGAAGGACAAAAATCAACTAGTCGCCGTCGAAAATATCGATTGGCGTCATGTCTTATGTGGACTTGGCCTTTTTAAATATTTATTTAGCCTCCCCAGAAAATACTACTTGCCATGAAGTTTCACTTCTTCCGTGTGTCCCGAGACTCACATATTTTTTCAAATTATAAATTAAACTCTTTTTTGATCCAGGCCACAGAAACACATATTTGTACCCCATGACATTATATATGTCTTATTTTAATGTATATGGGAAATATATTTTTTCTTACTTTATTTTATATTATATAAACATAATTCCCGAATGAATTTAAAAATCAAAAGGATTGAAAAGTTTATGTGCGAAAAATATGTTATTTGAATATTATTGAAATCAAATACAATTTCTTTTCATCGTTTGTTTTTCTTTTTCTTTCTTTTTATTTTTTTTTTATTTTCTTTACCATTACCATTAAAGAATATGCTATTTTATCCTTTACCAAATAATACAACTGGTAGAGTAAAAAAAATGGCAAGGTAAACCAAAGATAGTGGTATATAGAATATCACTTGAATATAAAATAAAAAATCAGGTTTCGTAAAAAAAAAAAAGTGTATAAAAAAAACTTTTATTTCAAAAAGAATGAAAATTGTATCATTTTTCTGTGCTTCTATAATAATAATAATAATAAAAAAAATAAACTTCAAAGTGTGAATTGTGATTACATGAACAAGAAACAAAAAACTCAAAAGATCAAAGATTCGAGTGTAATTAAATCCTTTACAGTAATTTCTTCCATCTTTTTTTTTTGTATTTAAATTGGAATCAATTATTCGCGCTTGGTTATCATCACCCTGGTAGCCTTTTCTTTGTTCTTTTTTTTTTTTTTTAATCCTTAAATTCGATAGTTTTTTAAAAAATGCAAATTGATAAATAAATTTTTTAACAAAATTTTTTGTTCAAACTTTAAATAAAATGTTTTCGTTAAATAAAAATATTTTCGTTAAATAAAAATATTTTCGTTAAATAAAAAGGACCAGTAAAAAGTTACAGCTTTGTTTTCATACTTATCTGAAAAAAAAATTATTTCGATAGTTGTGCCGAAGACTGACGGTATTCTCTAATTTTTTTTTTTTTGAAGTTTAAAAAGTATGTGGGGAAAATGACACAAAAAAAATTTGGAAAAACAATATCTAAGAACTGGGAATTTACTTCTTCGCTTATTATTTTAAAGTTCTATATAAATTTCGTTGATATAACACGCCTTACTTTACAATCTTTCTCTTTATCCTGGAAGTATAGTTTTTATTTCAACTAATAAATATAGCTATATTATATTTAATAAATTTAGCTAATAAATATAGCTAATAAATATAGCTATATATAATAAATATAGCTATATATAATAAACTAATAAATACAGCTATATATAATAAGGTTGTACGAGCGATATAGGATCCACAATGTCTTGCATGATTTCATATGTTCTATAAAATTTCAAAAATTTTATTACTATTATTAGCCACACAAGACTTTACAAAGTTGTCAAAAAAAAAATAAAAATAAAAAAATCGGGTGTGAAACAAAACTCCATCACCAAATTTTTAATAATATAAAATTAAATTAAATTCTGTTGACAGGATTAATTTGAAAAATGAAATCATTATATTCATAGTGATCTTAAATTTGTTTTTGTTGCAGAATTTTTTAGCAAATATTATGGAAAATATATATTTTATCTTTTTAAAAAAAAGATTTTTCAAATAAAAGATCAAAAAAAACTGTTCTCAATCAGTACAAAATAGTTATATATGAAAATTTAATCGCTTCAATTGAAAATTCATTTTATAACCAAAAAGTAAAGTTTTGAATTCTTTCTAAGAATAAAAGAAAAACATAAAAACATAAAAAGCATAAAAATTTCTTTAAAAAATTTCCAAAAAAAAAAAAAAAACTGAATAAAATATGAAAATAAAGTCATCATAATTTTTGAATAAATTTTTATTTTGTCTTCGATTTCTCTTCCAAATAAAAATTTCAAAAAAAAATAAAATAAAAAATCTTTCTTGCTTGAGTAAACTAAAAACAACAGAATATGAAAATAAAAAATATTATTCAAACATTTTGCATTTTAAATTTGTTTTTTTTTTTTTTTATTTTGTTCCAAAGAGAAACAAAAAAAAAACGCATATATTCAATTTTATATCAATTTTTGTACTAACATTATATATGTATATAAAAAAAATTGTTTATATTTATTTCTTAAGTTGAGTACCACCAAAATGATAACATAAAACTGAACTCTTGATGATACTATAAATTATTTTTAGTCAGGAGGAGATTATGAGCTGCTCTATAAGCATAAATTTTTGTTGGGGATTTGAACCTATACTTCTATGAATCTAATTTGTAAAGGATACCATCATTATAATTACAGATATTATGTAGATATTATCTTAAATTTTATATATTTCGTTAAATTTGAATTTATTTTCAATTCAGAGAGTAAAACAACATCGAATGAATTTATACTTTTACTATCAAAGACGATCGTCTCTAGCAATATGGGTGTCTTCTGGCGATTTGAATGAACTTCTGCTTTGTAAAAGAGATACAATCATCATACCTATACAATATCATAAATTTAACATATTTCGTAAAATTTAAATTTTTTTGTCATAATTTTTGATATTTGTATTTTTTTTGAGTTCTTAGAGTTTTTAATTTAAATATTTAAACAACATCGAATGAATAATTTCCTATATTTACATACTTTTATGTATATTATCATAACACATGATATTTTCATTCTTATAATAGAAATTCTTTTTAACTTTTCTTTTAATATGCATTTTTATATAAATGTGTATACAACTAAAACAATGACAAAAAAAAAATCATTTCAGTAGATTTTCATAAATTAAAAATTGAAATATACACTATATATATATATTCATTTTTAAGAATATATATTTGAAATTGAACATAAATATATGTGTACCAGGTATATAAGTACACTACAAGAATAAAATTATATCTTTATATTTATATAGTATATAATATAAAAAAGTGTATTCGTACAGATTGTAGATGCTATAAATTTTAAATTCAGGATCATGAAATATCCTTGTACAATAACGGAAGAATTTATATGTAAATCTTTTTTTCTACCTCTATTCTACCGGCATAAAAAAACATTTTCTGTTTTATAGAATAATGGTGTTATAGGTGGTAGTTATGTAGATATGTATATGAAACTGATACTACTCAAAAAAAAAAAAAATTATATATATATATATATATATATATATATATATATATATATATATATATATAAATATATATATATAAAAAAAGAATAACATTGACAAAAAAAAAACATCACCTATCCGTTCAGAACTTTTAAAAATATTTATTTTTTTTTTTTTTGTTTTATTTTTGTGATGATGTCTTCCTCAAGGGACAATCCGGAAACGAAAATGTCACTAGAGGAAATATTTTTATTTTATTTATATTTTAATTTTTTTTTTTTTTAATATATATATTGTATATTATATTATGTATAGTTAAAAAAAAAAAAATTAAAATATAAAAACATAAAATTTTCTCTCTTGGTTGAAACCAAAATTTTTTTTTCAGTTCAATTTAATTCAGTTGATTTAATTTAAAATATAAAAAAAAATATAAAAAAATAAACAAAATAAAAATCTATTATAACGAATTTTAATTAAACTTTTATTGAAACACTATTTTTGGTTAAAATTAAATGCATTGAAAATTCTATCAAAATATATTTTGATTTTTTTTTTGTTTTAGAGAGATTTTACATAAATTAATTCATTGAATTGAATAGAAAGGATTTGTTGAATAGTTGAAAAAATTAGAAAAATTCGAGTGAATAATTTTCATTAATATTAGGTAGTAAGAAAAATTCAATGATATTTAGAACTCACATTAATCAGTTTTAGTACATTTCTATCATGTTGCCAATGTCCGAAGAAGTTTTCCAGCGAAAAATCTAAATTTTCCCAATGTAGAAATGTATTATAGAAATGACATTATTAAATATTTTCTTTTTGATCCCTTGAAGTATGAAAAATGTGGGAATTTTCATGTACTTTCCATTTGCTTCTCTCCATAAAATTCATTTGGGTTTTCTACCTAGTGGTCAGATGGAAACAGTACAACTGTCCATGCCACTCAAAATAATAATGAAAATCGCGAAAAAGAACGTTAAATCCTCAGGCAATGGATAAAACTGAGCTTTGCACCAGAAAATGACTATAAAATATTAAGTGTTGTTTTCTAAGTGAAAAGGATCGTTCTTAAGTATTAAGTGGGTATACTAAAAATTAATCGAAACTTTAATTGGGATTTCCGATAAAAATAAAAATCCAAATTTCTGTGTAACACCTATTTATACGTAGCTTTCCTAATAATTATAAATTAAGCTTTACCTTTAAAAATCCTTCAGTTATTGGTTTTTAAAGTTAACTTTATCCATTGTTTTCCAATATTAAAGTTCTCTTTAAGATAAAATTTTATTTAAACCATATTCATATTACTTGCACTACAAATAAAAATATGTATTATTTTTCTTCTAAGCTTGGAAACTATTTTAACCAATAAATTTTAAAAATGTTAGTGTTGTGTTCACCCTTTACTGCAAACAGAAAATAATATAGATATTTTTTTGTATATAAATACTTAATGTCTTCCATATGAATATACATTCATGTATATGTATGATGTATTTATAAAAATATTTTTGAAATGATTAAATAAGATCATTCATCAAATTTGTGTTTTTTTTTTTTCCTAATTTTGAAATTTTTTGGTTTTTGTTTGACATAATTTTAACCTTTAAGGCATTTTAGTAAAGTTTTTGGACCATAAAATTGAGAATAAAAACATTTTCTATTTTTTTTTATGTTGTTTAGTCTCAGAAGTCATAGCTATTTGTCATGAAAGAATTTATACATATATAAATATATATTTTTTTTTTTTATTAAAAATTTTCCGTTTTAGAATGATATCCTTTTATTTTTCTGAAACAAAAATGCTGATGGATTTCATGCATTTTTCATGAACATTTTAAAGTACATTATTCAAGGGGAAAAATAAACATAACTAATATAATATATACATAGATACAGTACATATATTTTACATGGAATTTTAAAATAAATACATCCATTTGTTCTCTAAAAGCATTTTAAGAATCAAATAAATAAAATATAAGTGAATAAAATCTCTTTTTCAGAGCATCCGATTATTTTTAAACTCGGACTTTAATTTTTTTATTTTTTTAAATAAGAATAATTAATTTTAATTTTTATTTTTAATTCAACTAATGTCATAATTCTTTTTCTTGTTAATTTAATATGGTTAATGAGAATGAATTTTGATATTAATGTATTAAATGAAATGAATTATTTACTCATGAGAGATTAGATAGAAATGATAATAAAGGTTATATTCACAAGAATACTCTGTCATTCGATTAAAAATACTCAGTGATACTTAGGTATTCATACTTTATTATAGAATATTAAAAAATTTAAACCAATTCTAAATTTCGACAACTATTTTCCATAAGATAGTTCAGATTATTCTATAACTATAATAATCTGCTATAAAATATAATTTATAAAATAATTTTGCTAAATTCTATTTCTTTTCTTTTTTGTATTTATAGTTTTGGGAATTAATATCAGACGAACATGGTATTGATCCTAATGGAATGTATCATGGTGATTCAGATCTCCAATTGGAACGTATTGATGTTTATTATACTGAAGCTAATGGTGGAAAATATGTTCCACGTGCAGTCTTAGTTGATTTGGAACCAGGTACAATGGATTCAGTTCGAATGTCACCATACGGAATGCTTTTTAAGCCTGATAATTTTGTTTTTGGTCAATCCGGCGCCGGTAAGTTAATTCATTCAATAAATAATACAGGTGTTTGATATTTGAGCACCGGCTATGTGAATTCAATTATTTTGAAATTATTAAAAATTACAATATTTTTTTTTTTTTTGACAGGTAATAATTGGGCAAAAGGACATTACACAGAAGGAGCTGAATTAATGGATTCAGTATTAGATCGAATTCGTCATGAGTCAGAGAGTTGCGATTGCTTACAAGGATTTCAGCTTGCACATTCACTAGGTGGTGGCACTGGATCTGGCATGGGTACATTGTTAATATCAAAAATTCGTGAAGAATACCCGGATAGAATAATGAACACATTTTCAGTTTTTCCGTCACCAAAGGTAAATTTTTTAAATAAGTTTTAACATTTTATGGTGACAAAAATAAATGTAAAATTTTGTGCAATAGTTAGCTTGAAAAGAAAGTTTCTTATGTGAACTCGAGGAAGTTGTTAAACCAAAAGTATATGTGTAAAAACTTCATCAAAGGCGGAACCAATTTTTAAAACCTATTGCATGGATAATCAAATCAGTAGCTTCCTTGATGTTTTTTTATGACATCTTAAACTTATGCATTACAACAGCCAGTAATGTAGAGCAATTAAAGAAAAAAATTATTAAAAATGACAACAAAATGTTTTCATCTATTTGACAAATTTTAATGGATTTACTAAATTTTATGCACACAATTATTATTATTTTTTTTTTTTTCGAAATTTACAAAATGACAAGTTGTAAATATTCATTAGTTTCGCTTTCAATCACTATAGCTGCCATTTGCTAAAAGAAAAAAAAATAAAAGTGAAAATACATAAATTAACTTAACTCGTATATGTATATAAAAGTAACAACAAATGATTATATAATTCAATCTTTTTCGCATATATCATTTGGTTTAGCATTATTATTATTATTATTATTCTGATTTTAGTAAATTTCCTTCAATTTTAATTATTTTAATAATAAATTTACTCTATAAAAATAATAAATCATCCTTAAATCTTTAATTTCTTCTTGTATAATGTCTAATTTATTAGCTCCAAAAATTAGTAATAACACAAAATGGCATGACTATACACAAAAAATAAAAAAATTAAAAAAAAAAACAAATTACAACAATACGACAACAATCTGAAGTTGCTATATATTTTGATAAAATTTGTGTATAACAAGGATAGTAAAATTATAATAATAGATTTTAGCATGACAGCTTTGCAAAAATTATTTTTATCATTAGTCATCAAACACCAGAAATTAGAAATATTTGTTAAGATAACTTAATTTTATTCAATTATATTTTGTTATATATCGCATTTTAGTTTTTTTTTATAATTGTTTCTTCAAAATTATGAAAACTAAATGTAAATGTGTGTATATATGCGGTTGATTCGACTCAGAACCGGCTTACCTTTCCAATAAACAATTTAAAGCCAATTGTACGATAACGCCAATACCATTACATCTTGACGATCTACAACTTTGGTATATAATAATGTAAAAGCTTGTGATAAGTTATTTTCGAGTATAACTGGATACTTTACTCAAATCAAATAGCTTTTTTATTTAATTTATCGAATTTGTTTTTTGATTAATTTCAAAGAAAAGTTAAGATATGGACTGAAAAAAATACTCTTTTTTAGTCTGATAAATAAATTTTCTTCAACCTTCTTCTACACTTATCTATAACGCTAATATAAGTATTCAGTGTTGGAAAATGTGGAAAATGCCCTCTAAAGTGAATTATCTTATGTAAACGAAAAAGTTAAGCTGTAAACAGAGATATCCTTTAAAATATTAAAATTTTAACTAACAATATTTGAAGCTTGGTTTTTTTTTTTTTAAATATACAATATAATGCAATATGAATAATATTTTCACAAAATTTATTTAAAACCCAAAATATTGACATATTATTCATCTTAAAAGCGCTTATTTCACATAAGTATACTTTGCGTTACAAAAATATTAAATTTTAATTTTAAGCATTGCGATTGACATTGTAGATTTCTTCGTTATTGCATAGATTTTTCGTTCTTTGTAATATTTTTGAATGTGAATATTCTGCCATGTAAAAACATTAAATATCAATATCGGTCAAGTGAAATTAAGTTATAAAAATTAAGTCTTTTTTATTTCCTAGTGTGTCTATTGATAACTTTGTTAATTATTGACTCAGTGAAAAAATGTGTACAAAACTGTATAAATATCGAAATCTAATTTTTTAATCGAGAATATGCATTTATAAATCTTTAAATTGTAAACTATGTACATAATATTACAAATATTATTACAAATTTCTACTTAAGTGGATTTTTCCTTGTTGGTTTAAAACAAAAATTATTTTCTCAATTCATTGAATTAAAAAAAAAAAAAAAAATCCATAGCATTAATGATTTATTTCTTTACTTTGTCAATTAATTAAAAATTGTTATATGAAATTGGAAGTTTCAATTTTCACGGGAAATTTATACGAAAAATTTTGCGGTTGCTTTCTTAAGCCAAACATTCTAAAAGTTTTGAAAAGGATCTTCATACCCTCCAGTTTATTAGAAAAAGATATTTTTTGAAAAAAATTTTAACTCTAAAGTTGAATTTTATAGACCGCTAAAATTTTTTATTTTTTTTTTTTTATATTATAATAATTATACGTATTATGTATGAGTGAGTATTTATTTAAGCACAATTATATAACAAAACTTCAGATTAATTATAAATGAAATAAATATCGCGGTTTTTATATAGTAGGAAAAATTATTTAACATTCTTAAAACATTAAACTTAGGTTTCTGTTTTCCCAACCTCCAATAAATGATAACGCTAAAAATTAATTTTTTACATAAATAACTGCAGTTGTTACACACAATTGAACATGAATACCATAACTTTAGCATATTTACATTTGTACATACATATTATTTAGAAATTTATAACCTCTACATCATATTATAAATGTTTTTCGGAAAACTTTTGAATAATTTGTTTCTCAATTTATATTGTATTATGTATATTGTATAGTATAGTATTTATAAATGTATATGTACACACAATAAATATGAAATTTAAGATATTATGAAAATATTATGTAGTCCTTCTTTACGGATATTAGAAAATGTACAAAATGAAAAACATTCTTCCTTTTTGAATATTTTATAAAATGTGCTTAGAAATGTTACCATTCACTGAAAACAAAAATTATAATCAGATTCTTGATCAGCGTTTTATAGTATAAATAATTCGAAAAATTATCCTAAATAAATTTTTAAAAGATAGTTAGAAATGTATTCATACAATTATATGCTGTACATACTATATTCTTGGTAAATATATAAACTATAATATACTGAGATATATAATACGCTGAATGAATGAATTAATCTTTTTTAAACATTAGATCACAAACGTCAATATTTTGCACTATCTATATACATGCACTATCAAAATTTTATATATATTAGAAATTCATAAATAATAAAAATATAGTAATTGTCAATATATATAAAAATATAAAAATATAGTAATTGTCAATATATAGAAGAAAAAAAAAGTTTCCAAAATAAAATTTTTCTGTGAAACAAAAATTTTGGTACATACGATAGGTACCTTAAATAAATTGTAACAATAAAGTGTACTTTATGTACAACAACAGAAAAATAACAAAAAATATTAAAATAAATTTTAAAAGATAAAATTCATTGGAGGATATTAGAATTTATTATTATGGGTTTTAATGAGGTGCTATCATATCTATTATAATTTCAAAATTTCCTTGGTTATTCTTTGCATTTTTTTTTTGTGTTCCCACTGGTATATGTATATATAATATAAAGGAAAAAGCCTCCTAGTACGTAAATAAAGTTAAAATAATGGAATATTTTGGTTTAGTTAATATCTTATATTAATTTTCTAATAAAATAAAACAAAATATAATATATACTTACATAGATATATATAGAGAACATTTTGTATATATATAGTAAAAATACAAAGAATAATTTATACTTTGTCATGGAAGTTTAAAATATGTGCAATTATTTTAAACATGTTTTTAAATAGGTATAATGTATATAGCTAAAGATATCAATAATATAAAAATGTTGAAAAAGGTTTCGTGCACTAAATCGTGACTTCACGCATTCAACTATATACAAAACATAAATTTTTATCTTTTAATGCTTATATTTTATTGAAGAATATTTATGAACGTAGAGCTATAAACTGAGAGTTTACTTATACAAATTATAGAAAGGTTTAACAAACATTTTACAGTCGCTAACTAGGAAGTTAAAAAAAAAAATTTGAAATTATTACAACAATATGAAAAACTTAGAATTTTAGATCTCTAATTTACAATAACATTCATGTAACCAATTACACAGGGAGTTTCAAATGTCATGTTTTAGCGCCTTTCATTAGAAATTAAAACAAAAAAAAAGTATATCTTCTAATGTTTTTTTTTTTGTTTTCCAGCATAATAAAAATATTGTGTTAAAATTCTTTTAAAGTATTTTAATTTTTTGTTCCAAAATAGCGTTGTATAAATAATTCGTACATCTTAGAAATTAGAGAGTCTCATAATATTTGTTTTCGTTTTTTTTTTTTACAAATTTTATTGTTATTAAGGGAAAAACATTATCTTGTTCTTCTATAAAACATAAAAATACATTAAATTATTATTTTTCAGATACAATTATTATGATTATTCATTAAAGAATTGCACATTAATTTATATTTTGTATATAAAATTTATGAAATTAGCATATTATTTTTGTTATCTAGGACCCATATTTAGTACTAAAAGTTTTCTTTTTAATAAATAAGATATGTGTTAAATTTAAAATTTTTTTTTTAAATTAATATTCTACATGATTTTTTTTATTTTAATATCAACATTAAAAGCAAGTTAATTTTGCTATACCATAGCGAAAAATTAATTTTATTAATAGTCGTTTTAAATTACTTATCACCAAGTATTGTACATTAAAAGTAATTCACCATTATGGTTTTATGTTTCTGAATTCATACTAATAAAAAATATCAAACAATAAAATTTAGAAAAAATATTCAATCCCAATCAATATATAGGAATTATACGCTGAACAAGAAACTTAATTTTGAAATAATATAATAATAATTGAAACATTGTAAATTCAAGTGAATAATAATAATATTTCTAATGCATGTTCGTAAATGTGTGCAATTATGTTCTTAAACCTCTAAGCAATAAAATATATAACCACAGAATTTATATCATATATATACATTTTTATATCAATCTATAAAATGCTTGAAGAGAATCGCCAATTTTAATAGAAATCTGAAAAACAAAATGTAATAAAATTGAAATTCTAAAGAAAAATAATTCTGTATAGAGATATTCATTCCGTTTTACGCTTGATAATATGAAAAATTGTACAATTTCGAAGATTTCTTTAAAAATAATTATTTCGATCAACTAATAATTTTTGAACCAACGCTGATTTTGGCAAAAAAGTGGTTCCTTTACGACATAAATAAATCTCTTTTTAACTCTGTTTTTCATAGTTCTTTTTCCAAATCTAACTTATGATTTTTTTAATGAATTTTATTTGAATTAAAGCATTTACGAAAATTGCAAGTTTGGATTCTGTAGTTAGCGAAGCGATTAATTAATATTTAAATTCCAATGAATATAAATTATAAATTATTATAGAAAAAAAAAACTATCTTGGCAAGTTTAACGCAATTTTGTTACACTTTCAAATGCATGTAAAATTTATTAACAGATGTTAGTTCAGATTATTATTCTTGTTTAACTTAAAATATTATACGATACAAACATACATATATATTCCTACTACATATTTATACATGTTTTATTAATTTGTCTATAATATTTTATTTGTCTTATCCAATATCCAATAATTTAAATTGGTTCTTATTTATGCAAAATACAATTTAATTTTAATACTATTAAATTAAATTCCTTTTTTGAATATATTTCCAAATATATAAATTTTGAACATTTTATATATAATGTTATCTTATAATTTAAATTAGACCAATAACTGCATTATAAGATAATTAAATTTCAATAACTTTAAATATTATATAATATATAATATAGAAAATTTAAGACAAGGCAATAGATTTTCAAGAAAACATTAATTTAAATTGATTTTTTTTTTGTTTATTTTGGTTATAAATGGTTAAAAAGTATTTTCTTAGTTAAGGAATTTAAAACATTTTTTAAAAAATAATTAAACTAATATTTTATTCATTTTATAAAATAAATTATATAAAATGCATTTTTATTTTATATGCGAATAATAATTTATCAGTATTTTTCTTTGTTATACAAAAATTATTTAAGCCTTTACATTGCGATATTTAGAGAAATTATCTGCTTTTATCGAAGTGATATAAAATTCTTTTAATTCGTTTTTTTTTAATTTACAAATATAATTTATGCTATTTTCAATAGATATAGGTATTTGACATAGAAATTCAGAAAAAGTTATAATAATATGGAAACAATAAATCTGTAATTTTGAGCTTTAACATAAATTTTGAATAGATCATAAGAATTTGTCTAATTATCTAACTATAATTGTTATAATTATCCAATTAATTTGATATTATCCTTCACTATAGAATATAATTAAAAATATAATTTTGTTTTAAATATTTGTAAGAGATAAATATTAATTTAAAATAATTCAAATGATTATTCTCAAATTCTAATTTAATCCATTTTACATTATTATAGTTAACAAGCAATTAACAACAAGAATTCATGCTCTTTATTTATTAATTTTCTATTATAAATTAACATAAATTTTAATTCACTTAACTAAAATCCAATCTCAATAATATATATTGTATATAATTACACAATACATACAATTGTACATATATGTATTTATGTAATGATAAAATTGAAATTCTGAAATGTATTTAAAATTTATTTAGAGGTTAATTAAATCAAAATATATATCAGTACAATGACTTTAAATTTGTTTTCTATGCCGTGATTATTATATTAGAAAATTTATATATTATGTACATATATAATAAAATTATAATAATAAAACAACGTCAAAACATTATTCACAGTTTATTATAAAACAAAATGTTGCAAAAATTATTACAACAGTTCAGGTATAATTAACATGACATAATCATAATTATAACATCATTACTTTTCTATGTCTATAATGTCATTGCTGTATAATTATGATAAGCTAAAATTTATTTAGTCTGTTGTATATACAACAACTGCATAATATTATCTTTATTTGATTAAATTACAAGAATTTACACAGAGATATCTTTATAATTTTGTGATTTTTAGAATTATTATTTTTTTTTTCCTCCTTAAAAATTAATGATTAACTTTATGGTTAAAAATTAAAAATAATAGGTATTAAAAAATATTTGGAGAGAAAGTTTCTCGACTTAAACCTTAATAAAATAAAAATCTTCACAACAATAATATTTATTTAATTTTATGTTTCAAATTTTCAAAAAAAAAAAATTCTATAATTTTAATTTTTATTCTTTTTCAGGTATCAGATACTGTCGTAGAACCATACAATGCAACACTATCAATTCATCAATTAGTTGAAAATACTGATGAAACATTTTGCATTGACAATGAAGCCCTCTATGACATATGTTTTAGAACACTAAAGCTAACTTCACCAACTTATGGAGATTTGAATCACTTAGTTTCGGTAAGTTATCATATAGCTTTTAAAGTGAATTTAGAGCTATGATTTTAATCAAAAGATGACAAAATTCGTAAAGTTGTTAAACCAAAATTAAGTGTACAAAGTTTGAAAAGAGCAATCCGATAACAGAGAGGAAATTATAAAAGATTTTATATCTAATGCGAAATATGAACATTGAAATAAATAAGAAATATTTGGTTATAGTTATTTCCAGATGATAAATTTTAATAATTCTTAATTATTTATTTTACTTCTTCTATGGTTCCGAATATAAAAATAATCTTGATTAAAATTAAGGCTTAAAAATTCTTTATATACTATATATTTTTTTTTTAATTAATTTATAATTTTAAAAACATAAATGACTTTTTTATGATAATGATCTTAAAAATTTGCATTCCTTAAAAGAAATAAAACTTAAATTCATAATTAAAAAAGTTTTCTTTTTTATGAGAAAAGTTATTAATCATTTCTAGAATTTTTTTGGATAAGAAAAATTTAAATGATTTTTCAATTTACCTTTTTAATGTTTTAATAATGGTAATCGCACTTAACAGTATACGTATAGATATAGAAAATAGATACAAAAAATTTAATTTAAAAATAAATTTTAGAAATAGTCTAAGGTCAACGAAATGTCTACTATTCTAACATAATAATTAAATTCGTAACTTCATAAAAATACTATACTACTGAAGTGTCCCAATGACAATGAATATTAGCTCTGACGAAATATGTACATTTCAAGTACGCTAAACAGTTATCGGTTGGTAGTTGGCATCAGCTTTTAACATCAGCAGTTTGCCGTAACTATATTAATTATAAAGAAGATTTTGAATATATGTCACACGTGAATCATTCTTTCTTATATTTATTCCTGGAATTTCGCAATTCAATTTTAAGTTTTATTAACCATAAATTAAACATAAATTATAATAAACATAAATTTTCATTGCTACAGATAACAATGTCAGGAGTTACAACCTGTCTTCGTTTCCCCGGACAACTTAATGCAGATTTAAGAAAATTAGCCGTTAATATGGTTCCATTTCCACGTTTACACTTTTTCATGCCTGGCTTTGCTCCATTAACAGCAAAAGGATCACAACAATATCGAGCAATAACTGTTACCGAATTGACACAACAAATGTTTGATGCTAAAAATATGATGACAGCTTGTGATCCAAGACACGGACGTTATTTAACTGTTGCATGCATTTTTAGAGGTAAGTTCTGTTAATAATTTAATTTAATGTTAAATTTATTAAAGCATTTTTATACATGTATATCGATTGTAGAAATAGAATAAAAATCTAACACTGAGATTTCTTTAAAACTCACCGAATATATGAAAAACAAAAGCTTCAAGATGCCAAAAATTAAATTAATTTGTCCCATTAAAAAAAGCAAAAAAAAAAATACATTAAAATTAATTTTATATTAAAAATCATATATATAAATAAATTATAATATATGGGTTCATCTGATGTTTTACATTAGACAATTTTATTACCACATTGAGGAATTAATTTTTTACTTTGACATGGAGAAATATTTTAAAACTTTTCTTTCTTTATTTTTTTGTTTTTTAACACAAAAAGTTTTGATTTGTAAATCAAATCGTTTGTTATTTTGTTTAGAAAAGTTTTAACATTTTTGTAAATTAATTAATTGACTTTTCTCATTTATAATACACCAACGTTAAGTTTTAAATAATTTATTTGTAGATTATTTAATAATAGATATGTATGTAAAATGAAAATTAAGTTTTAATTAATTAGAAAACGTTACCAAAATTTTTGGGACTTTTTTTATTAGTTTCTGTTTAGGTATTTTTTTTTTCTTGTAAATATTTGAAATAAAATAATGAAAAACTATATTTATTTTATATGAAATAAATTTTATATAGTTTTTTAACTCACATTAAATAATTAATTTTTAAATGTTTTTTATATATATGGAAATTTGTAAAATACGACATATTATGATGAATAGCAAAAGTTCATAAAATTAATTATTTATTGAAGATTGATTAATGCTGTGATATTTTTTAAGTATCGAAGCACTAATTAGAATATTTGAAAGAAAAAAATGTTTAACGATATATTTCATTTAAAACTAAGATAAATAGTTGTATTTCCTTGTTACACAAATTAATATAGTTACGTGGGATAATGTTTTATTAAACGCTTAAATTGGTACAAAATCATTCAGTCTTCTGATATAAAACTCTATAATAATGGGTACTATAATAGTAGGTACTAAATTTTTGTTTCCCCGAAAAATTCACTATTTTATTTTAGACCAAAATCCCAAATTCTATATACTATATTTAATATATTTATAACTTAAAATAAACTTTAATAAATAAAATTTAATCCAAATTAAGATAAAAAAGTTAATTTTGTTGTTACCTTTCAAAATAGAAGAAGGGAATTAGAATACAATTTCTTTTTTCCTAATTTTGACACCGATTATTAATGTTCAAAAAAAAATCCTAAATAAAGAAAAACTTATTATTATTAAACTATTAAAAACGTAATTTTTCCTTTCCTATGTTCTATATTTATTTATGTACCTAAATTATTTAAACATTAATTTTATGTGATTAATTAAACTGAATTTTTGATTAAAATGTATATAGTTTTTTTTTTTTTTTTCTACATTTACGTAGACAGTTTTTGTAGTTTTATTTTTTATTTTATTTTTTTTATTTATAATTGTCAAAACTTTGGAGACCCTTAATAGAAAAGTGGATAAGATGTAAAGAGATGATAAAAAAACAAACTTATTTTATGCTTGTTGCCAGTTTAGTCAATTCCAGCGTAAAGCGAACATAATTTGAATTTTATTTATTGTACGTAATACCTAGGTCGCATCTAAAATTTCCACTTCTAAAAGTGCTCTTGATAAATGGAAAGAACAATTCCGGAAAAAAGAATAGGTGGGAAGAAGATATAAAATAAGTTATGTTTTTTAAAACTGGAATATTTTATTTATTTCAGTAATTTCAAGTACGGTATTTTCAAATGATAAAGAAGCAGTTTTAATTATAGTTTTTGATTGATTTTTTTGACATTCAAAAATCGTAAAATCAAGCTCAGGTACGCGAGTTATTTTTATACTTCGAAATTATTTAAAATACTTCTATTTCGAGAATTCATTCATTAATTCAAACATATTAACTTATCGTCTTTCAAAAATGTTTCAAACAATTCTTCTGTACACTAGTCTCTGCATTAAGCATGTTATTTGTATGAGCAATCAAGGAATTATCCACAAAATTTACCTGATAACACAGAAAAAAATGTATTGTTAAATAGCTTTTCATTTCATAAAAGATTTAGGAATGACTGATAGGTATTTTATATTTATTTATTAG
The DNA here is from genome assembly GCA_964007475.1 of Hybos culiciformis. NCBI lineage: Eukaryota > Metazoa > Arthropoda > Insecta > Diptera > Hybotidae > Hybos > Hybos culiciformis. The sequence goes on from OZ023273.1 coordinate 12,666,700, forward strand.
TTTTTTTTTTTAAAATAAGAAAAAAAAAAACTTTTTAATATTATCTTCAACAGAATCATAAAAAAAAAATAATAAGGGATAATCAACATTTTGAAGTTGACAAATTCTTATTAGTTTTTGCAAATGAGAAAAACTTTTCCTTCAGATGATAATTTGTTTTTTTTTTTCAACATAATTTTATCACCCAAAAGCATATTATTTATTACTGATTCAGATAAAAAATACAGAATTTAATTTTTTTAATGTCCATTTACACCAGCATTATTGTTGCTTTATAATAATATAAGTTTTTGAACGACAGGGTTATGGAAAATCAATTTTATTTTTCAATAAAACAAAAAATTTAATTCACAAAATTCTTTAAGATTACCTAAGACTATATTCTATGGAGTACCAGTCTCGATTTCTTTTACCGCAAAATACAAAAATATAGCATAGTTATGTAAGAACATTATTTTAATTGGGTTTTTTTTTTTGTTTTTGTAAATATCAGCAAATCGATATTTAAAAAAAGTTTTAAAATTGTATTTTTTGTACAAATTTTAAAACTTTAAGCTTTTTAGTTTTAGATAAAATCGAATTATTTAATTATTTAAAGTTGATAGTAAACCAATAGTAGGATATAGTTAGAGATAGAGACTATTAGAGGAGAGGCTTGCAGATTTCCACTGCTTGCAGGTTGCCACCACTGATGTATTTTAACATTCTAGCAGTCTCACATCCTAAACTGCAAGTGACATCGAAGTCAAAAGAACAGTTGTCACTTTTAATCTACTTCTGGAGCGGACAGACGCAATAATACACTGTTTATTTATTTATTTATTTATAATATTCTTTGGGCTTATCAACACATGTAGGTTATTCAAGCCCCTTATCTTATCTTGTATTCAATTCACTTCTTTTTTTTTTTTGGGCCTAGATTCTAATTATTAATATTAATCCATTTTATAATAACACAGTGTTTACCAAGCAAAGTGTGAATTATTATTTCCAAAAACTTTAAAAATTAAAAATTGTGTTTTTGTCCGGTGCTCGTAAAGTGAACTTTATTATTAGCAATTCAAAATAAATATTTGGGTTGTGTTGCTTTTTCATTCAATTAACATATTCCAAACAGAATGAAAAATATATTATGGATTGGAAATTTTTTTAAATGGATTATACTTAATTGCGTCAGAATGCAGGTTGCCACCTTGATGAAAGAGTTGATGACTGTATGATATGTTTGATGTCGGAAGTAGGCACAACTCTATTATGTGCCACGGAAAAGAGCCGTTCACGCGAAATGTGTTTCAGTGTTTAAACTTGACCGAATTCTGATTCCGATGAAGATTTGGAATGATTCCATACCATATTGCAATTTTATTTTTTATGTCAATTTTCAGTCATTTCTTCATGTTTACAGCCACTGTGTGCAAGTGAAATTCAATAAATTTGAATGCATTTCTAAATGAGACATTTTTTAGTTTCAGTTTTTCAACATTTTCAGCAATTTTCCAAAGGGTGGCAACCTGCAAGCCCAAATTTGAAGAGTTCAATTTTAGTTACTTTTGAAAAACTTCTATATAATTTTTATTTTTTGAGTTTTCAAATGATTTCTAGCCCAGGATTATAGCTTTTTACTTCCTCTTTACTTCCTCTTTACAATACGTTCATTTTTTGACGAGTTATGATAAAAAAAGCTATGGGGTGGCAACCTGCAAGCCTCTCCCCTATAGAATTATTAAATTTTTCTAGTACAGTTGTACTAAATCTCTGTTTTATTCTTTCATAGTTTTCTAAATTTTTTTTTTTTTTTTACGGGATTTTAGATTTTTTAATCATCATTATATAATTATTATTATATTTTCCTAAAGGTAAATTTTTCCATTAAAATTAATAATTTAACAGCAATGACATTAAGAATAAAAATTAAAACAGATAAGTAGAAAAAAAAAAAAAAACAAACAAACAAACAAACAAGAAAAAATATAATAACAATGAAAAATAATTTTCCACCCCAGAAAAAAAAATATATAATATATATAATGTACTGGGTATATACATTTTCTTTCTTTTATTTTAATTTTAATATATAATTTGAAATTTAAATAACTAAAATTAATTCTTTTAGAAATGTCAAATTAAAACATTATTTTCGAAAAAAAAAAAAAATAAACAAAAAAAAAGAATTTATTTATTTTCTTCATTCCATTAAAAAAATTTCTTTTAGAGAAAATATTCTTACACTCTATAAAGCTACATAGTACACACCAACGCAAGGTATTTCCTTTATTTTATTTTTTTTTTTTTTTAATTTTTAAATAAAATAAAAATAAATTATAATTTTTTATTTTTTATATATCTATACATAAATATATAGTACATAATATTATATTATATTTATATAATAAAATATAACATTATGAAATTTTTAATATTATTTAAAAAAAATCTTGTCTCTGTTGTTATATTTACAACTAAACAGAGAAATAAATATTTACAAAATGTACAAAAAAAAAAAAAATGAATCGTCATTGTGTCGTTGTTGCCAAAAAGAGCCCTAATGAATTCTCCTCTTCTCTTGTTGTAAAAATTTTATATATATTTGTATAGATATAGATTGTATAATTTTCTTCTTATTCATTTTCACTGATAACATTTGCCAAAACCTAGGCGTGAAAGCAAATAAAAATGATTAATGATGTTAAAATAAATAATAAAATTTTTTTTATATATATAGGTATATAAATAAATGTATAGAAAATAAAGAAAAATGTTAATAGATTTTCTTAGGTTTTTCTTTCGCTTTTCTTTTTTTTTTGTTAAATGTACCTATAACTTTACAAGGAAATAATATAAAGAATTTTCTTTTTTTTTTTATTTATTTATTTTGTTTGGAGCCATTTATATAATTTTTATAGTTACACCATTTTTTTTTTTAAAGAAAAAAATAAATGATGATTTTTATTTTTATTTCAATTAATTTTAGGTTGAACTTTTTTATTTAATTTTTTTTTTTTGAGATATTATGTGAAGCAATAAATGAAACACCTTTTATTATATATATAAAAAAAAATATGCTTGAAAATTATTGAATAAGGAAGAAGAAAAAGAAAATTTCGATAGTAAAATCATGGTAAAATTGGTAGGAAATAAAATTTCATTCAAATGTCTTCTACTAAATTGATGAATTTTTAATTTCTACTTTGATTAAAATTGAAAAAAATTATATATATAGAAATATTAACTTTACATAATTATCCGTAAAAAATTTCATATTAAACTGAAACTAAATAGCGAAAGATAAACACATTATTATATGGATACAATATCAAAAACAAGGCTCACCGTAAATAATCGTATTCAAGTTCATTTTGTGGAGGAAAATCGTATAAATTAAAAGGAAAATTAGTTCAAAAATGTATTTTTTCAATTAAAAAATCAAAAATATTTATAGGTACAAAAATATTTATAAGTACATTTCTTTACACTACTATAAGTATTTTTTTGAAACACTTTAGAGGCATTTCCCTTACGAAGGCAAATAATAAGTGGCACCTCAATTTTATCTCGAGAAACCTAAAAGAGCTCATAAGTTTTTCGCAATTTTTTATTTATTAAGTTTATTTGCTATAAAATTTTTAATTTCTTGAACTTTTAAATAAGTATTTCAAATATTTATTTAATATTTTTTAATATAGGTATAGTGAAAATTTTGCAAATTTCTTAATAAAATTTCACATACCTACTTATTAAAATATATTCCAAGATTTAGCGTCAAGTTGAAATTTAGAGTGAGAAAAAACTACTTTGCATAATTTCATCATTAACATAAAAAATCCAAAAGAACAATGCATATTTTTTTTATTTTTTTTTTTTGCAAAATTCTGCATATTAATTAATACAAAAAATGAATCAAAAGTCTGCATAATTTTTCTTATTAGAACTATGATTTATTTATATTATGAAAAGATGTTTTTATGGAAATATTTTCAAAAAATATTTCTTGAATTTTTAAGGAAATTTCTTAAAAAAAATTCAGCAAATTACAAAGCTAAATATATCAATTCCATTTTGTAACAAACATGTTGCTTTGAAACCTTCATTTTACATTTTCAAAAGTATATTATTTATTAAATCAATTATTAATTAAGTATATTAAATAATACAATATTAATAGTTAAGAGGAAGAGAGAAAATTACACAAATCTTAAAATCTTAAAGATTGATCAGAACTTTGCAAATGCAAAAAACTGTAACTAAGTATGGACACTGGATCGGTGAAGAAAATTGATATCAATTATAGAAATTTAAATAAAAATTATACGAAGTATCTTAAATCGAACTGGGAAGCTGGACTCGAAACTTTATTTATATGAGCTACTATATTTTTTTTTTTGTACATAATTTAATGTTAAAATTTCGAACATAGAAACTTATTACATTTTAACTTTAAATTGTCCAAAACTTATTTTCTTTTTTTTTTTTAATTTTTTTTTCGTATAGGAAAAGTTTCTAAATAATTAAAATAATAAAGACTTAATTAAACAATAGGAAAATAAAACAAAAAAAATTATGCAAGGCGACTTTAATTAAACTTCTGAAAAAAAAAAAAATAATAATAAAAAATAAAGAAAAACTATATACTATGTAAATAAAATAAAGCCAAGAAAAATGCTTTTTTAAACTTTTTTAAGTATATTTGGTGACACTAAATTTTAGACATTAAAATTCATCATAATTATATGTAGTTATACGCTAAAAAGTTTTTCAACGCTTACAAAAGTTTTGCATGAAAATTAATGTCCTTATTTAATAATACGTTTTTATTCTTTGATAATTTGTTTTAAAAATTTTTATTATTTTTTTTTATTTTGCGGAACAAAGCAAAGTAATGCTATGTTACACAAGCCACCTCTAGTGCAAAATTGTTTTTGTTTTTTTTTGTAAAAAGAATTTATGTATAACAGAAACTTTAAAATCAAACGTTCATTAATTATTAATTGATATTTCTCGAATAGATTTATGTTGTTGGATGTTTTTGTATATTATATCTAGAAGATCAGTGCATGACAAATTTATCAAAATTTTCAAAATATTTTAATTAAAAGTTATGAGTGCTATACAGAAAAAAAACTAAATTCAGGTTCTAAAATACAAAAAAAAACTAATTAACAAAATCATCCCAACTTATCAAAATATTATACAAATAAAAATAAATTTTTATATTTACAACAATTAAAGACTGAAGATTTACAAAAAAAAACCGCACACCCAAAAATTTTATAAAGAAAAAAAAAGGTACTCATTTTTTACATTTCAATTCAGTTGTGACAAAAAGCGTACTAAGTGCAAATTTTATATAATTTCCTGTAATTTATTATTTTTCTTCTTATTTCGCTTTCTTTTGTGGTTTTTACACTCTTTGTAATATGTACAATCAGGCCCGGCTCGAGGCGTGTGCGAACTGTGCACTGCACACAGGCGCCAGTAATGAAAAGGCGCCTACAAGCCAATATGAAATTTAAATTTCAACAAAAATAATTTTTTTTTAAATGTATACAATTTTTTTTTTGATTTTTTGGAGCAAACGAACTACAAAATTATCTGAAATTGTTGTCTCGCAAAATTTAAAATGATATTAATCCAGAAAACATTTTAAACTGGATTTATAACAATAATGTTGAAGAACCCTTTCCAAATGCACTGATTTAAGGGTATTACCATAAAGGAAGTATAAATATTAGAAATTTATTCCATACAAAAAATTCAAATTTAAAAAAAATAAACAAAAAATATGACACAAAAAATTTGAAATCGCTATCCCATTATACCTTGTTCGCATTATAATTTAAATTCCACTTAAATTCCGGAAAACAAATTGCCGTACTATATATCGCATTTAGGGATTGCAAAAAAAGCAAAAAAAATCAATACCGGTATTTCGGTATTGACCTTTACTGATACCGGGATCCCGGTTTTAATACCGGTATTCCAAAAAATAATATTTCTCAAAATAAAAAATACCTATAATAATTATTATAAAAATGAAACAAAAATTATTTAATTAATAAAAAACATACCCACTGCTAATTGCAACCTCCAATAATTTAAAAAAAATACTTTCACACTAAATCAGCAGAATTGTTAAAATATTTAAGTAAATACAAATGCAACTACACACAACAAACTATTAAGAACTCTCAGTGCGGAAAATGGGTCTTGGTTTTGCTTTGATTCTAGAGTTAATACAATCTCGACTGATGTGATTTTTTGATATGTTAGAGAGTATATAACTGGCTCCAGGGTAGGCGAGGCGAATTTTTTGAGTTTTTTGGCCCAAATCAGCCTTTAAAATACTTGAACATATTTGCTTGGATTCTGAAGTAAAGCAAAAAGATAATAAAAAATCTCAAACGCAGAAATAAAGCTAAAATACCACTCTCCAGGGCTGGTGACGTGAAATTTTGAATTTCTTTAATTTTCTAAACAATTTTTAATTAATTTCATTTATTTCCAACAAATTTTTAATTTTTTTGATAAATTACGTTTCTGCACAGAAATAACAAATATAGTTTTGTGATTTTCTGGTAGAGGTGTTTTTCGTACAATTTTTGTCGCATTTTTCACGGCCGTTTATTTTCTGTAAAATAAAACAAAAAAACTGCAAAAATAGAAAACAGAATTTCACGTCGAGGGCTCTTAAAACTTTTATTTTTTTAGTAACCGCACTTGTTTGTAATTATAAAAAACAATCTACTAAAAATATCAAAAAATATTGATTAATAAATCCTCAGAAAAAAATTTAAATACCGAAATACCGGTTTTGACAAATATAATACCGGTATTGATTTTCATTGGTTTTTTCCCGAAATACCGGGATCCCGGTATCCCGGGATCCCGGTATTGCGATCCCTAATCGCATTACAATATTTGATGAGAACTGGAATTTGATTAGGTATAAAAAACAATTGAGAAAGAGAAAAAATGTTTGTTGTTCAAAATTTTGACTTTTTATCTCGCTTTTTATCAATTTTATTGTGTTTTTTTTTCATTTTGACTCGAATTTGACGAAAAAAATTGTTGTTAAAATTTCAAAAAGTAAGTGAAAGTAACTATAAATGTAGAATTCCAAACCTGATAAACTGGAATATAAAAGTGGAATATACAAATTTCGGAATATTTTTTAAATGAAAAATCTAGTTCATATTCCTGAAATATTCCGGAAAACAGCATAGGATAGTGATTTCATATAGACCGACATTTTTTATTTGGTTTTTTTAATATGAATTTTTTGTATGGAATGAATTTCCCTTATTTATGCTTACTTTGTGGTATAATTAACTTTACCCGTTTCAGTTGCTAAAGATGAGAGAACTTTTCCAAAATTAAAACTGATCAAAAATTACTTCAGATCAACTATCGGGCAAGAAAAATGGAATTTAACTACTTAGTGTTTGCTTTATGTAGCTTTTGAGTATCTAATTGAAAACTTTTTCAAAGGCGCCAATCATTCCTTGCACACACACAAAAAAAACCACGAGCCGAGCCTGTGTACAATTGAATAATTTAGGTTTTTTTAATTTTTTTTTGGTTTGTCAGTCTACTATGAATAATATTGGTGATGAATTTAATTTGGAACAGTAAATTTTTAAATAATTATAGCTAAGATAAAGATACAAAAATTATTTTGAAAAATTTAAAATATAGAATAAATATTTTATTTATTACTATGATATAAAGTATAATGAAATATAAGTACTATATATGTACATTTAAAACTTTTGAAGAAGAAATCGCGTGCCTTAAATAATATAACAACGCCCTTGGCAATAAAATCCGCTATCTAATATACTTTCTCAAGGACTCGTTTATCAAATTTGCCAGTAAAATAATGCAAATGTGTTTACATTTAAAATATATATAATCTAAAGTGTCAGCATATTTAATTTGATATTCAAAACTTAAAACTTTTATTTTTCTTATATCTAAAAACTTCGTGTTTTGATTTTCAAAAAAAAAATGACGAAGCTGTCAAATGTATGTGAAATATATTAGTTTTACACGTTTTACAGGAGAATCAAGATTTTAGAATCAAGATCAGAAAACGGTATAAGCTAGTTTCTATACATGTTTATTAAGTCTTCGAAAATAAGTGGCTAATCGAAATAAATTTATATAAAATTAATTTTATTATTTACTCAAAGGTGTCTGAATAGTCCACTAGGATTATATTAATTTGGAAAAACCTGGAATTTAATTTTTTTTTAATTTTCTTATTATTATTATTTATTATTTTTATTATTATTATTATTATTACTATTATTATTATTATTACTATTATTATTATTATTATTATTCAGTTAAATTGCTACATTATATTAATTTAATTTCTCTAGGGAAATTAAAAATTTTTGTTTCAAAAATTTATATTTCAAATTAAATAAAAGACATTTATTTTATGTTTATAATAATTTTTTATTATTATAAAAAGGATAATAGATGGATATATAAAATATATATACTATGTATATATAAATACAAATATATTCATATGAAAGTACATGGAAATTTATTTTAAAAATTATTATTACACGATATGAAAATTTGATATTTTATTTAAAATTGCGGAAATTTACCTGTATAAATATTTTAATATTTTATATTTTTTTTAATGAAGGTATAGTATGTAACTAAATAATACATAAATAAAAAAAATTAAAAAAGTTCAATATTAGTTTTAAATTTCTTTATGTCAAGGGATCAAAAGATTTATTTACTATTAGATTCAAATGTATAATGTAATATTGAAATCTTTTGATTTATGTTACATTGAAAATTTTAATATATATGTAGGTACATCATTAAGAATACAATTTAAATTGTATAAACTTAATATTCATTATAATGTTTATAAATCGTCGTCGGTATACAACAAGAATTAAGTATGTATATACCTACAAAAAGTTATAGTTCTTCTGAATTTTAACATTCTCTGAATAACTTATTAATTTTTGATATTTAATATTAAATTTATATAATTTCAACAGAATATACCTTAATTTCCCTATATTCTGGAGTGCTTTGAAAAAGTTTAAAGTTTGAAATTTTGAGTAAAAAAATTGGGTTTACTCATAAAAAAGTTAATTTTTTGCAATGTCAGATATTCATTCCGTAGCGTTAAAATTAATATCATTAACTCAAATAGTCCATTTTTGTCGTATACCAACGAAATAATAGCATAAAAGAGTACAAAGGATTAAAACTTTTTCATACAATTCTGTAAACTCTAATCATAAATCTTAAAACTAAATAATACAATCGAAATGTATTTATTCTTTTTATACATATTTTGATTTTCAATTCATATACATATGAATATATATAATAAATGTACTAACTTTTTATATGATTATAATTTTTGATATCTTCTCAAGTCCCTGAGAAGTGTAATAGTATTAAAATTTTAGTTTTGTCTAATATATAGTAGTTTCATAACATGTCATATTAAAACTTTTTACACAAATTTATAATTCATAATTAAAAAAAAAAATATTTAACTGCCATGATTTTTGTGAATTAATTTTAGAGTGTATAATTTTTTTATATTAAATTATTTTAAATATATATAACACTATTCTATAATATTAATTTAAATGTAAAAAACAAATTTAAATCAATTTAAAAATTCTATCCACATAATTGAAACACAAATCATTTTATAAAAATCCAAATGAATTATCTACAACTTTATTTTGTAACTTCACTTAATAATATATCGTTTAAGATAGGTAGGTATATATAAATTCTATATGCAATAATACTCCAACCTGAGAAAAAATTTTCATTGAACTTGGGTAAAATATAATAATTTTTTAACTTTTTTTTTCTCAACGTTTTTTTTTTATGTATCCATCCATACATAAATATTCCCATATCTCTCTTGTTAAATGTAGTTAAAAAAAAGTAGCTTTGACGCCATGTTACAATAACCTTATTATTCTTTGTCACAACTAATTGATTTTACAATCGAAATACTTTAAAACCCTTTCAAATATCCATAAATTTATTTTTTTTTGTACCTTACACATTGAGATTCGTTTAAATATAAATTACAAGCTGGTTAAAGTTATGTGTTTCAAGTAAAAATAAATTCAATTTAATCGCTTAATACTATAAAGAAGATTTTACAAAATAGAAATATTAATATATTTTACTATTGGAAATAAAAATTTTGTATATATTAGTCTTTCGAATTTGTGTCAATCATGATGACAACCAAAGCAAAACACTTAAACTTATTATTTTCGCTGAATTATGAGGTCAATTAAGCAATATAAGTAAAGGATTGGGCATAAATCATTTCTGGATACACTCTATAATTCCTAAACAATAATCGACTATTGACAATCTCATAGAACATGCTTCTCAGTAAGAACCCAGTAACTTAAATTTATTCATATCCTTCACTATAATGTTCTTTATATATAACTTTTCAATTTATTAACAAAACTTATTCATCTTATGAAAAATTTATCTATTTAACATTCAAAATTTAAAGATGATTCGTTATTTGCAAATAACGTTGTTAAATTAAAACATCACAACAAAAAAAAAAAGCTCACACTTTCAAAATAACAGAGAAAAGTAATATCAAGAAATAAAAGTCTTGTCACTTTACCTTAACAGACGCGAATAAAATTTTTCAAAGCTAAAAAGTATAATAATAAAATCCAATAAGGAAGAAAAAAAAATAAAAAATAAAAAATTTACATATATAAAAAACGTGTGTACTTAATTTTCTAAATAGCGTCTACAGGTGAAATTTCACCGCACCAAAACACCCAATAAAGTTAAATCACGACATCCACAAGAAAAATCTGCTTGTCGTGAATCATAGCGCCTATATAATATAAAATCCGTTTAAATTTAGATATACGTATATGTGTATAATATTTTTTTCCTTTTTTTTTTTTTTATATCGCACAATAAAGCTCTCTGTACGTACAATGTGTACTATACACAAATCAAACTGATTTCTCAATTTTTCTATATAATCAAAACTTGTTACCTGTAATCAATTTTCTATTTACTCATTCCATAAAATTTTTAACGTATAGCTTTTTTTTTTTCTTGTGTTAAGGAAATTCCTACCAATTTTTTAAGTATATATCGGAAAAGATCTCGACGGGAATGCCATTAGAAATTCTTTTTTTTCGCTACAAGGTAACGAAATTAAATTTTCCAATTTAAATTAAATTTTCCAATTTAAATTCGTTTGTTGGTTAGGATATTGTTTTAATTATTTGTTTGTATTCAAGTATTTTTTTTTAATTAATAAAATAATTTAATTTGTAATAATATCAATTGTTTATTATCCATTGTGCAGCTAAAATTCGAACGAGTTAACTTTATTATTAACTACGGCAGATGCTTCTGAAGTAATTTCCACTCAATCTTTTAGACAGCGCTAAGTAAACGAGATTAATAAATAATTTGTAAATAAAAGGGGGTGAAAATATACTTTTTAATTAATTTAAGAAATAAAATTTTGAGTGACAAACATCTTCATGGTCCGAACCAAATTTTCATACCTTGATTTTTATTCGAGTGATTTTATATACAGATAATAAACTTTAAAACTACGAACACACTTAAAGATTATTCATCCCTAAATTTTTTTTTAATATTGCAAGTCCCAAAAATTAGATAGGCTTCATTATTTCATATCAGTATATGGTTGCCCAACATAATAAAATTTCTGCAATTGTGAATCAATTATTAAACTTTATTAAAACTTCGTGAACAAAATATTAATATTTTATGAATATATATATGTGCATAATAATAATGCATAATTTATATTGAAATACCCTGTACTGATGAAACATTTTTTCAATTTATTCAATTCTATTTTCAATATTTCATTCTTTTTTTTTATTTTTTTTTGTTGAGAAAAAAGTTTTATGTTAAAAAAAGGAAATTTTACCAATTTGATTTTCAATCTTTCAGTGTTATATTTTTATTTTATGTAATTTTTCTGTTTATTAAATTTTTTCTTATGGATGATAGACTTATGTATAAGTATATATGTATACAAATAAAATGTTATGTATTATGTGAAGAAATATATTCTATTTTAACGTTGGAACAGAAAAAATTAATACTTCTAAACAACTCATGACCTTATCTAATATAATATTTTAATTTATTTAAATATCTGATCTATAATGTTCTTGGTTGTTTCGTATCTGCATATATTTTTTTTCTAATGGAAACATTTTGACGAAATAACTTTAGAGTAATAATAAAAACAATAGTATCAATAACTTGAATGGAGCCGCACTTAGTTAAAACCATTGAAATAAATTCGAAAAATATATGTCATTCATATTATTTCTTATAGGAACTCAAAACAAAAATTTCCCAGAAAGATTTTCTGCAAATTTACTGCTCCGGGAGTTACTTCAATAAAGTCACATTGTCACCAGACCATCTCTTCAGTATAAAGTTTTAATAATAATTCATTTCTATATAATTTAGAGCTTTTCTAAAATGAGTTTTTAAGCTGATTTATTTTATAAATTTGTATTAAAAAATAATTTTTTTTGTCCACTCTTAGAATCGAGTAGCTATATTATATTTATATACCTTACTTCAAAAACAAGATTTTACTGATTAAAAATATGAATTCATTGAAATTTGATTAAATTTCCAACAAAAAATATATGAAAATACCTGTATTTAAAGACCATTTCAGATTTAAACAAACTACTGCTATTAAAAAAAAAATTGATACATGTTCTTAGCATTAGACTGCAAACCAATTTTTACCCTTTTTAAATTTACAACATTTACCCCTTTCTTTAGATTATTTCAAATATATACAATTTATTTTGTATGAAAATATTGTGAGAATGAAAAAGTTCAATCTTCAACCAAACAAAGTCAATCAAAAAAGATATATTAGAAAAGAAAATTTATACGTTCTGATTTTCATTATTTTATTATTTCATTTAAATTTTGCAAAAGCAAAAAAAAAAAAATTAAATAAATAAATTTTTTAGGAAATAACTTTTTGCATTTCTCTTTTCAAAAAATAATGAATCTTTTTTTTTTTTTACAAAAATATCTTTGGAAAATGTTCTTTCTATGAAAAAATAAAGTATATTAAAATGAATATTAAAAAAAAAAAAACAAAATTTATATTTTGTAAAAGGAAAAGTTAGTCCTTTCAAACTATTAAGAAATTGGCTTTTTTCGTTTGATGATTTACAAAAAAGGTATATATATGTCTTAAATGAATGATAACAAACTTTTGAAGCTTTTGAAGAACATATTTTGAAAATTTTCTTATGAGATTTATCGGAATTAAATGATAAGCTATCGTAGCTATATTAAAACAAGTAAAGCTTCAATGTAAACAAAAAAAAAAGTTCATTATCACCAAAAGCAAATGTGACTGAATTTATTTGGCGCAGACGAACGAAGAAAAAATCCTTTCTATAACGCCTTAAACGTTTTTAACTAAAAAAAAGTTTAGAATTTATTAAACAAATTCTTAAGGTTTTAGTAACTTCAATAACTTTCTTCTTTTTTTTTTCTACTCAGCAAGAAAAAATGTATGTATTTAAAAATATTTATAATACTTTTTTTATATGTAAGTAATTTTTTTGCTTTAAAAAAATACAAATTTTATAAGAAAGTTATAAAATAGGACAGTCATAAATTTATTCATAGCTAGTTATAGTCTTCATATATAGTTATAGTCTTATTAAATTAACAATAAAAGTTATTTGTTTTCATTTTTTTTTTGTATAGTTTCAGAAGCTCAGTATTAGGTTGACTTTTATATTGCTTGGGGAATAACATTCACCGCGCACTAATTAACTTTAGAAAAAAAAAAAAAAACTAATTGGAATGAAAGTAAAATATTTGTAGAATAATCATTAAAACTTTTGTATATACCAAGACCAAGGTATATAAGTTATTAAAAAAAATAATTGAGGAAACTAGAATTCAATTCTAATTTAAACAAATGTTCTGAGCTAGGCTAAATGCTAATATTTTCGCAAAAATTTACATAGATTTTGTTGAAAATTATTTTCATTGATCATTATTAAATTATATTTATTATATTATTTTAAATTCTAACAATTTTCACAGTCGTTAAATTATTCCATATGTATTGTCCTAATAAAGTCCTTTGAAGCTTTGAAGTAATTTTTCTGCCTTCTTAATTATTTTCTTTTTTCAAATTTATTTTCAATTAAAAGTATAAATATACTAAGACGTTAACAGCAAAATTATTAAAAATGATATTATTACTAGATTGAAAACTGAATAAATCCTTTAATTTTTATGTATATGTATACGAATATATAAAAATTATGATTATGCTTACATTAAAACTTATTTATAATATATATAGTGTACATCTATATAAAATTTTTTAAATAAGATTGCTATAATATTAAAATAATGAGATGTCCAATAATTCTAAGTAATTTACAATCTTCAGATTATTTTTGTTTAAGAAATTGTTTTCAAAAAAAAAAAATAAAGTTTTTAATATAAATTTGAAAATTTTACCTTGTACTTTTTTAATCTTCAAAAATTTACTATTTTATCTTTAAAAACAGTACATAAGATATTTTTACTTATTCATGTAGTGCAAGAATACAAAAAAAAAAAAAAAACATAATAATCCTCAAGGTTTAAAAAAAAATTATGTTTTTTTATTTTTTTTTATTTTCATAACACAATAGAAAATATGCGTTATGTTATGCTCGGGAAAACATACTTTATTTTTCATATGGATTTTTTCACTTCCTTTTTTTCATTATTACAAAAAAAATATATATATAAAAATATTATATGCACATATAACATAGAGAGAGTTTTATCTTTTTATATATAACTACAAATATAATACATTGTAAAATATTATATTTATATAGTAAAAGTATATATATATGCGTTGAAATTCCAATTTCAGTGATTTTCACTGTTATGTTAACGGTAGATAAGCAAGAATTAAGTATAAAATTCATGTTTTATAGAGGTAGTATATATAGTATATAGTTGGTATATAGTTATATAAATATTTAAAATTTACACGATGGCAAAAGTAGACAACCGGAAAAAAAAAATTTCCAAGACAAAAAAAAAATTATAAGAATTTAAGAACAGGCGAAAAATAAAATTCAGATTAACTTTTTTAACATAGTAGGTAGGTATATATAGAACAGAAGAACATTTTTTTTAACTTTTCGATAAGAAAAAAATTTATTTTCATCATATTTAAAATAACAAAGTGTGGGGATTTATTTTTCATTATATAAAATGAATTATAAACCATTCAGTGGCTTATTGAAATTAATTGTTCATTTGGGCAAAAAGATAGATGACCATTAGTTAATTTTATATTAAATGTAATTTTAATAATTATGACTACACTTCATAATTTTATACTTAGAGATTTGTTTCATTATATTTCTGGGCTTTTATGTTGTGTTGTATAAGAGTTCATGGATGATCTTAAAAAAAAATTAAGTTTGATTGTTTTTCCATTATTCGAAAATGTATTATTTTATTATCCTGTAGGCATAATAAGGACGATGTCTAAAAGAAATAATAAATTAGCATTTCATCGAAGTTTTAGGTGCATGTAGTGAATTTGTCTAAACAGAATTATGGATTAAGAATTTTGGGTTGAGGAATTGCGAAATCTTTTATTTATCCCAATTTCTGCGGCAAGGTTTTATTTATTACAAGACTCAATTCCCAAGTGGGAGTCTTTAAAAGCGAATACTTACCCCTTTGATTTAAAATTTTATATTTAAGATATAAAAGATATTTTTATTCTAAAACAGTAAAAAAATCCTTAAAGTTCTGAAAAATCTGTATACTTTTTTTTTTCAATTATTTTATATTTTATGCATTATTTATATTTAAAATGTGCATAATAAAATATATACAAAATTTAACTTACAAGAGGCCTAAATAATATCCTTCATAGCAGCCCATTCCTTTTCCTTTTGTCACGTTAAATATGAATTTCTCCGTAGTCCATCAAAAATATTTAAATAAACCAAATATTAAAGTAAATGCTAATAAAATAAAGTTACTAAGATTTGAATAACTTTTTTTTTTATATTATTATCAAGGACGATAAAATTTCAAATAATATAAAAACTTCAATATTTAAATTTTAAAATATCATTTATATGAGCGTATATATATATATTTTTTTTAAATATTTTATTATTATTGTGTAACGCACCCAAAATTAGAATATTCAAATGAAAATCAAGGAAGCAAGCACCTTATTTTTTATGGTGTGTGAAAATCCCTTAAAAAAAAAAAACAAATAATCAGTTGGTGAAAATCACCAAATCAATGCTACTTTTTTTTTACAAATATGAATATTTAATTTACCCCCAAACGAAATTCCGTATGGTTCGTGGGTATACAGAAGAAGCAGCAAAAAAAAATCTCTTAAAATTCATTACTCTGTTACATTTGCATAACTTTCTTGTATTTTTTTTCTTTTTTTGTTGTCTAGTAAAAATTCCCTCTACCTTTTCGAAATGTATTTAAAGCTTTTTTTTTTGTTCATCGTACTTTTACCTATATGTATATATAGAAAAAAAGAAAGGTCTAGATAAATATTTAATATTTTTCTTTGCTTTTTTTTTTTGGTATTATACACAATATTTCCAAACTTTACGCATTTTTTTTATATTTATGAAAAAAAAATAAATAAAAAATATGTAACATAAAAATCCATGAAAATGAAATATTTTCTTTTAATTTACATAACTAAACATAATAAAATTTTTGTGATATCATTATTTTTTTGATTAATTCTTTGAATAAAAGTCATTAATGCTTTTTTGGGAATAACTAAATAGATGTATTACTATACATATATTATTTTTATTTTTATAAAGTTTTTCAGTTTCTTATCAGAGGGCCCGCAAATTTTTAGACCACTTTCGTTTATGACTTTAAATTTTACACTTAATCTTATAAGCAGACCAAACAATTTCCAATCTTTTTTGAATCCCTATGTACATTTGGGTAAAATTAATTAATTTAATTTTTATATGGAGCGAAACTAATACAATTATGGTTGTCTACTCATTAGAGGCTAATTTCATACATTCGAATGTTTAAAAAAATTAAAAGAAAAATCCCCGCCTCAAGAAAGAATAAAAAGAGTTAAATGAAATAAACAATATACAATTTATTTTTAAAAATAATATATCTTAATATAGACAGTGCAATTAATACTATCTAAACTTATACTATTACATAGATAGTATTGATTTAATGTGTCATTTATTTAGTTTAATAAGTACAGCATTAAGTAGCTAGGTATAATTTAGTATGTTAAAAAGTTTATTATCCACATTTTGAATTATCTTCCCAACTGAAACAAAATTAAAGTTATCTAAAACTTTAACAAATTTTTATTGAGAAAAAAAGTAATCGATAAAAATTATGAAGTTTTGCTAGATATTTTTTTGTTTAATTATAATAAAACTAAGATTAGTTTCTTCTTCATAGTGATTTCAAAATACACTAATAAATTAAATTAACAATACATAGTTATTTTGCACATACTCCTAATAAAAATTCATAAAATCAAAAAAATGGTTTTTATATCCAAAATCGATTAATTTTAATTTCAGATATTAGATTTCATTATTATTTTTTTTTTACGATGATATACTAGCTATAAATAAGCATACATTTATGTATATTTTTTTATGAAAAGATATTTATAATGGTTTCATTTTTTAAATTATATATATTTATAGGTAAAATGTCAATGAAGGAAGTTGATCAGCAAATGTTAGGTATTCAAAATAAGAATAGTAGTTATTTTGTTGAATGGATTCCTAATAATGTTAAAGTGGCAGTTTGTGATATACCACCAAGAGGCTTAAAAATGTCCGGAACATTTATTGGTAATTCAACTGCGATACAGGAAATTTTTAAAAGAATTTCAGAACAATTTACTGCTATGTTTCGTCGAAAGGCATTTTTACATTGGTATACTGGTGAAGGAATGGATGAAATGGAATTTACTGAAGCTGAATCAAATATGAATGATTTGATTTCTGAATATCAACAGTACCAGGTAAAATTTAATGAATATTTTTACACGATTTTATTTATTAGAAACACAAACTCTGTACCTTTGTACTTTTCTACGTTTGAACGTTTGTCATCAAATCGATTTAGCTGAAATTGTGCACAATACAATATTCCATCGTATTGAAATCTAAGAGATTTTTCGGACCTGACTGTACCTAACTTGTAAACTATATATATTCTATATTTATTGACATTGGAAAAGTAAAAATTATTTTATTTTTAATTTCTGTTTCATTAATTTTATTGAAATTTTAATATTATATAATGCCTATTATAAATGTATATTTAACATCGTCATCATACTTCATGCAAGGTCTTCATCAAGAATGCACTCGAATGTAAAATAAATAAAAAAAAGTAAAATATGTATATTTTTTTTTGTATTAATGCATGGGAATAGAATTTTTTTTTTAATGCAAAAAATAAATAATAAATCTATAAACTTTTATAGACTAAGTATTTTCATTTTCAAACATTTTTTCAAAAGTATTATATACCTAGGTTTATTTTTTTTAGTTTTTTTTTTTTTTATGTAATTGAATGATGCATTTTGGTAAAATGTGAAATGATAAAATTTCCGAAAATTGCAATTTGAATAAAATTTGGAAAATAACATTTTCAATTTTCTAAATTAATTGCAAAAACATATTTTGAAAGAGCAAATATTTAAATTTTAAATAACTGAAACATTGTATGTACAAAACTATAACGTTAGGTACCCTTTTTTTGTGTGCTATCAAAATTTTGTGTCGTCGATAACATAAAAATAAAAAAAAATAAAGCATAAATGGAAAATTTACCACATGTTACAATACATATTTAGATGATTTCATTTTTGCACAAATATGCAAACATTATTATTTTCACCATGATTTTATTTCATCGAAATATACAAAATAATGTTTACCTATGGATAGGACAAAAAAAAAATAAAAAAAAATTTTAAATAAAATTTTCTTCGAATAATAACCCAAAAAGACATAATAAAATCTATGATATTATACGATACACCTCTTTTATGCCCATTATTAAGGTTCAAATTCAAATAATAATAATAACAAAGAGTATTAGAACATGTCTTTACTAATTTAAAAAAAAAAAAATATTTTTTTTCTCATTCTAAATATAATATTTTGTATGTAAACAAAATATCCAATGTGTGTGCACATATAAAAACAAAAAGCATATATTGAACATTAGAAAAGTACACTTAAGGAACACAGAGAGTATCTATTACTGCTGAAACTTATGAAGATAGTTTACTTTTAATTTTATCTATAAAATAATATGCGTAATTTTACATAATAATAATAATAATACAGATATCGAGTAACATAAAAACATTATAATTTTACCCCAAAAAAATTAGATATTATGGTCATATTGTTGTCATTTTAATATATTTACATATAAATGTATATAAAAACATGTACTTTTACGAGTACAAATTGTCAAATAAACAATAAATTTTACTTAAAATTTTTAGTTTTTTACACTTCAGTTTATATTACTTTCAAAAAACCAATTATTTTTTCGCATATAAAATGATTTTATGATACATTTATAAATTAATACTTCTATGATACATTATTATCGAATTAAAGAATTTTAACTGTTATAGATTTAAAAAAATTTATTAGTTCTTTTTTTCGATAAAATAAATTAAATTCCATTAAATTTCCTTATTTAAAATTAAAATTCAATAATTTTATGATTTTCTTACAACTGTGACACGTGACAGATAACTTTATTTAGTTTATAAAAACTATAGTATAATATTCATTTTTTTTTTTAATTTTTCCAGGAAGCATCAGCTGAAGATGAAGATTTCGAAGAAGAAGAAGAAATTCAAGAAAACAATCATATACCAGAAGAGAATATATAAAAAAAATGTTAAATTTTTTTTATTTATGATATTTTTAAATCATTATAAAAATGTATATCCAATATGTTTTATTTGCGAAAACAAAAAAAAAATAAAATTTTATTTCTGAATAAAAAGAACATTAGGCCTAATATCTTTTTATTTAACAATATAAAAAAACTTTAATAGTTTATTTATTTATTAAATGTTATACGCAAAATAATAGAACAAATAATGCTAAAATTTGCTATATTTAGTGTAATCATTATCTTTAGGTATTTAAATTACTCCCAAAGGAAATTAATTGAATAATATACGCATATGTATAGTGTTCATATTATATGATTACATTTTTATTTGTTAACAAGTAATTCACAATCATCATCATTAATATGAACTTTGACAAAAAAAAAGAAGTAAATAATGTTCATTTTATGAGAATCATATAATATATAGTATCTAATAGGTTTTTTTTTTTTCGAAAATAATCATTAGTTTTATCAACACCTTGGTTTTTTATTTAATAGTTTTTTTTTTTTCGTATTAACGAACATTTCTAAATCAAAATATTTATTATTTATTAATTTTCTTCAAGCAACTAAAAAATAACCGTCATAACTATTTATTTAAGGTATTATTTGCTGTTCATATACAAAAAAAAAATTCACTTGAAAGCTAATCTAATCTTCAAATTTTGTTAGCTTTAAAAGTTAAATAAACTAATACGCGGAATAGCATTCAAATTATGAATAAAACTATGAGATGACTATAAAAAATATTTTTACTTCTAAGAAAATAATGAAACAACAGCAATAATAAGCTTTTAGAATTTTCTATATAAAATTAAACGTCTAAAAATAAAAACAATAAGCAATAATTCCAGGATATTTAACGAAAAACATAAATTTGAATATTTCGCTTCAAACTTTTTTCTACATGAATAAAGGATGTATAAATTATTTAACTTACAATTGTGAAATACTGAAAACCAGAGTAACCCTTAAATTCTCATAACAAATGTATAAAAATCAAATGTAAAATCTTTCGTCCCAATAAAATGTATAACATAGATCTATCGATACTGCCGAAAAGATTCACAGTCCAAATGGACGAACAGGATAGGTCATATACCTTGACAAAATGCAGTCAATTACGGGTAGGTATACTGCAATAATGCATTCACAAGATGATTGATGCTGAATAGTTTTATAACTTATAACGACAGAGATTGAAATAACGACATATCTAGAAAGAATTAAGTAATAAAGAATTAAGAATAATATAGACTGCTAAAGCTGAAAATTCTTCGAGGAATAAGAAAAGAATTTTTTTTAAGAAAACTTAATAACACTCTGAAAGTTTCTTTTGTATATTTTCATAACTCTCTAATAGTTTCTCAAGTAATTAACTATTAATTAAAAATTAATAAACATTAAAATATGATCCTCTTGACATCTTGATTAAGATGCTATGTTTAAATGTTTTATTTTTCCCATTAGAAGTTCATTCGCTCGAATTTGAACTCAGTTAAGAAACGAATAAAAAATATTTTCGAAATATATTTGAAGTTAATTATAATTTATATCGTACACAAAATTCTAAAGTATAAGTACATTGTTATATGTATATGAACCTGTTACCGACTTAAATAAAATAGATTGAATATCAGGTGCATACAAGTAAAATGTACAGAAAAGACGTATGACGATGTACATATGTACATTCCAGCCCGATTTGTATTTAGGTACCTATATACATTATGTATGTTACTTCAACAAAATAATATTATTCAAAAATATGTGAAACAAAATTTTCATCATTTTTATCATAAATATTTAAAAAGTAAAGTTTATTCATCTTTTTTCTTAAAAGAAATGGGAAAAAAAAGAAACAAAATTCTTTTAAAATTGTATTTTTAACACATAAACTCGTAGAGTAGATATTAATCTTAATATTTCAAAAATAAAGATTAAAAATAAATCTTTTAGTGAAACTTATAAATAACGTTTTTTTTTATTGTAAATTTTAGCATATAAACTTAATAAATTTTATCATAATAAAAAGGAATGCTATGGATTTTCCTATCTTTTGCTATATTTCATTATTTGAATTTATTTATTCCAAAAAAAAAAAAAAAAAAAACATACACTCACACATGTTTTCATAATTATGTCAAACCCTTTATGATAACGCACGCAACATATAGTTAGTTATATAATAGGGTTCCAAAATTATATAAAAAAAAGTCCAGGATAATATTACATATTGTTTTAGTGAGTATTCTAAAAACAAATTATTCAAAAATATTTATTCAAAAAAATAATACATAATCGAGTATGTACGAATATATCGAGTTTATACTGTCCGCAAAGGAAATCAAGATCTATCAAATTTAGATTGAAACTAAAACTGCATATTTGTATCGATTCTAGTATTTGTGAAGTGTAAATTAGCTGATAATTTGTTCGACATGCGATTAAAAACTAGTTTCATTTTAACAAAATTATGACTTCTTGACTATGTAGTAACTTTGATTTGTGATTTTTGTGAATAAAAAATTTGTTTTAAAGATGCTTATATCTAATGTACATAATTTTTGCCATCTCGAAATATTTTTCATTTCCAATTATATTTCAAAATTAATGAAAAATTGTTAATAAATTTCTAGATATTATTGAAACATCGAACTTCAATCCCTAAATTAATATTATTAATGATAGTTTTCAATATTGTATAATATTAGAATTGTTTTCTTACTAACCATAATGACTATAACAATATCAAATAATTTAAAATAAATGAGGACTCATAATTTTAATTAATGACATTGAACTAAATTTTGATATAATCGAATTGTTGTTGTAATCTATATAATTATTCCGATTTTATGAGATAATAAAAATAGTGTAATTTTAGATTCATATTGCATTGAAAATATATTACTGATTGATGATTGTTATATGCATAACTCTTAGTTGATATAATTTCGGGAAATTTATTATATAACATAGCACGACTTTTAAATATTTTAATACCAAATTTTGCTTTTTTAAATTTAAAAAAAAAAGTCAAATAATTAAACTGTAAAAATGTCTCCAATTTTAATTTTTTCTGGTTCTGTTTTTTGTGTCAAAAAAAATAAGTAAAAAACATATCCGCCAAAAATCTTAAAATATTACATATAAAGTTTTATTCTTTGTAAGATACATATACTAAAAGGTTTTAGAAAATCTGATATATTATAGATAGTATGATAAAACCAAAAAAAATTATAGGTAAGGAAGAAAATAACATTGAAAAAAATAATTGGTTTTTAAATCTGAAACCTATTTTTAACTTTGCATATTGACGGAAATTTTCTTGATATTATTTTATCCTATCTATGAAAATAATTTTTCTAGCCTCTAGGAATGAATTTATAAAATATTCTTTCTTAAAAAAATATTTAAAAAAAAATAAAGAAAGGAATATGTTTTTTCCCTTGTAACAAAACATTACAGAGAAAAGAACAGTTCAACATCAACAACTAAAGTCTAAATACTTAAGAGATTTATTATAAAATATCAAAAGAAAAAGAATACAGAAAACTTTCTTCTTTTTTTTTTTTTGTTTTTTAAATAATTTTATTTTTTTTAAGAAAAAATTCTTTCAAATATTTATCTTTAATGTTTTTCTCTCTCCAAGCTATTACCTTCATCACTTTTACAAAAAAAAAAAAAGAAATGAAAATTTCATAAAAGAAAAATCAAAATAACAACCATATCTATACCAGTTTAGTTAAATACTATAAATCAAAATTTCATAAAAAGGACTTTGTTTTACAAGCTAAAACTATCCAATCCACTTCATTTATACAAACTTATTTTATTTTACAATACACTGTTAAAAAATCAAAATTGATTTTATTATAAAATTTGATTTTTTCTTTCGCTTAACTTATATTTTTCTTTTTTAAGTAAATATTATATGGAAATTTTATAACTCTTCTTTTTTAAGTAAATATTATATGGAAATTTTATAATAATTTGCAATGTCATTTCAAAGTTTGTATGAACCTAATAACTGGATACATTAATTTTAAAAATTTGATGATTAATTTTTTTTAATCGTATTAACTTAAATCAAATCATTCAAAAACACAATTTTTTCTTGCATTATATACATACTACGGTAAATATCTACTTATATATCCTTTACTTTAAAACCCTTTTCCTGGGAAATTTCCTGCTAAAATTCACTTTTTGTTACAAAAATTGCCTATTCCAACAATAATTGAGAAATTGATGTTTTGAAAAAGTAAAAAATTTTTGGCATAGTAAATTTATATCTAAATCTAAGTTAAAATATTAAAAGTTTTTTATTATATAAATTTTGATATCTTTTTTTTACTAACATTCAACAACCATAAAAAAGGGATAAAGATTTGAATTATATGTCCTTTTTTTTATTCACAGGACAGCATAAAAATAAACGAAAATCAAAAAACCAAAAAATTGCAAAAAGCCTATTTGTCAATATCAACTGTCACATTAGTGCAATAACAAATATGTAATATTACATTAATGTTTTTTTCTTGTTTTTAAGAAAAAAATGAGTTAGATGTTGGAAACGGAAAATGACATAAAAATCATATAAACAATGTATACTGTGCATACAAATTTATAGCACAACTTTATATTAATGACAAATTTAACTACATAACTATATATTTTTTTAGATTACTAAGTAACTCGAAAGAAACGTTTTATTGAATTAGAAATTAGGTGGTAAAATATGTTCGTCTATCAGTGACTATTTTCGGAAATAAGTTCTTAAATAAATAAAAAAGTACTTTTGTGACATTCGTAGAATTTTTTTATTGACTTTAAAAACATAGCAATTCTAATATTTCTTTTTAACATTAATTTTTAAAGCGGTTCCGAATAGATAAGATACAATAAATATTTAGTTTATTATTAATCGGATCGACATAATCATCATTATCAATTTCCTTTAAGCTCTTAAGGAGCATAGAGCCTCTAGAGAGGTTTGATTGCCTAAAATTTCGATTGGCATATGGATATGGCGCAGCCATAGGCGCCCGGAGGGGGGGGGGGGGCAAGGGGGGGCCTTGGCCCCTCCCTGGCGTTGATGAAGAAAATAAAACTTAATCAGCGATGAGACCTAAACACTAATCTCGTACAAATTAGAAACGCGATTTTAATTTAAATAATATTAGAATGTTTGTCATTTTTCAAACGAAAAAAAAAACTTATTATCTCGCACAATAACTTTTTTATAAGAACCCTTGCTTGCTCTTAAATTTTACTTTTTTAATAGGCTAAGAAATTTCGAGAACATTTAAATTAGAAATTTTAGATTTTAATTTTTTCAGATTTTTATGTCATGCAGTATTTAAATTGTTTTAAATAAATTATTCAATTTTTTTTTTTTTTTTTCAAATTTTTCGATTTTTGAGTCACGGGTAAAAATACAAAAATATTTATAAATTTTGGAATTTCTAAATGCACGGAATTCCAGATATTCCTTTTTCATATTTCGCTTAGTGAAGAGCAACACATTTATGAAAAAAGAATTCCTTTTCTGGTTACTTTTATGATAGAGACATTGTCGAAGTAGTTCACGCAAGTTTACGAAACTTCGCCACCCGACGTAAAAAAGAAAATCACCGTTCAGTTACAAAAAAAAATAACTGTTCAGTTACAAAAAAATAAAGCAATTGCATTTCTTAATATCTATGGTGTAGAAATATCTATGATGTATAAATATAAAAGATTAATTTTTTAACTTTTACGCCGGAGAAGTTCAATTTACGTGTTTGAGTATAATACGCCTCAAAAAGTTTCATATAATGTGTCTTTTTTATGTCGCATACGTGCATAAACTACGTCTAAAATATCTTCGTTGGTTTTGTTTTTCTTCCAATTGGCGAGTTACTGAAAGTTTTGGAACGATTCGGAAGGTATCTGGTTTTTTTTTCTTTATATATGCATTGTATATTATTTATTTTATCCAGCAAGTGAATTCGTTTATTAAAAATGTTAATTTATGTTTGTTATTTTTTAGATTCATATAAGATTCATATAAGATACATGTAACTCAATTCTCAACACATTTTTTTTATATTCATCGTTGAAGAAAAACATGTTTATAAGTTTTTTAAAAAATTTTTCTTGCCCCCCCCCCCTAGAAAAAATCCTGCGGGCGCCTATGGGCGCAGCCATCTCACCAATTTGTTTTATAAATGTTTCGGTGCTGTAAATTTTCTATTAGCTCAAAAGTGTCTCTCTTATCAGTTATGACACAGTTGATACCACGATCAGAGGCTGGTTACCAGATGCTTTTATATATTTTAATGCGTAGGAGATCGTTATGTTGTATTTAGTGCTATAGAATTTAGATCACTAAATGGAGTATTATATGCGTCAATACACATGCAATCATTTAGATGCATCTGCGTAAAAAAATGAAGTCATTTAGATGCATCAGCGTATATAATGAAGAAATAATACCATTGAGTAATAATATTTATAAGAGGGTCAGAATTCATACAAGTAAATTTCAGAATTTTTTTTTCAAATAACTCAAAAATTATGACAATATTTTCAATGTATAGAATAAAAATTTCATACTCAAATGTGTTTATTCTTAATACAATAATAAAAATAATAAAATTAAGAATAAACACATTTGAGCTAAAAAATTTTACTCAATACATTCAAAATATTGTCATAATTTTTGAAAAAAATTTACTTGTATGAATTCTGTCCCTCTTATAAATATTATTACTCAATGGTAATACCTAAACAAACATAATATCTCTCACAATATTTCAAGTCAGCCAAATACAAAAAAAAAATGAGAAAAAATGAGAACTACGTAATTCATACACAAAAATAATATCACTGACACTCACAAAGAAATTAAAATAAAATTAACAAGTAACATTTCCCTTTTTTTCTTTTATATCTAAAAGAAAGAGAAATTAAAATAAAATTAACGTGGAAAATTTCCCTTTTTATCTTTTATCTCTAAAAGAAAGAGAAATTAAAATAAAATTAACGTGGAATTTTCCTTTTTTTCTTTTATCTCTAAAAGAAAGAGAAATTAAAATAAAATTAACGTGGAACATTTCCCTTTTTTAACTTTTATCTCTAAAAGAAAGAGAAATTAAAATAAAATGAACGTGGAACATTTCCCTTTTTTTTCTTTTATCTCTAAAAGAAAGAGAAATTAAAATAAAATTAACGTGGAAAATTCCCCTTTTTTTCTTTTATCTCTAAAAGAAAGAGAAATTAAAATAAAATTAACGTGGAACATTTCCCTTTTTTCCTTTTTTATTATATATTATCTCTATATTCTCTCTTTGCAACTACCTCTCCTCTCCCCTACGCATTAAAGCAGTATATAAGATATGTTAACAAAATTTGTTATAACAACTCGTTGTCTATACACACAAACACATAGAAGTTAGGGATTTTAAGTGCTCAAAAAGTTATTGGTTTTTAAATCCGTAGAGTTTTAATTCAGTTTTAATATAATACATAAATAATTTCTATAATTATCTATATCAGACAAGCTCAAACTGCGGTTCATGAGCCGCATGCGGCTCTTTGGATTTTTATTGTGGTTCAATAAATTATTAAGTTGTATTCTAATTGAAATTTTCTATTTTATTATAGAATTTTAATATAATTTTTCAGATTTTCGTGCACATTAAAAGTAATTTTTAAATGTATTAAATGTAATATTGAAGTTTTTTTTTATTTAATAAACTTATTGAAGATAATAATTTTAAAAAAATGCTAAAAATGATAATAAAATTTAAATTTAAGTTTGCATTGATAATTTTGCGGCTCTACAGTATTTTACGATTTTCGAATATGGCTCTCCCGACATAAACGTTTTAGCACCCCTTATTATAAATTTACAATAAACCATATATAGGTATTCTATGTTCTTGTGCGTACACATTTATTAATTTTTGTTATTTATTTATTTCATAAATTTACTAATTTACAAACTTCACAGATCTTGAATTAATCTACAATTTTAATCTACTTAATACAATAAATTTATTATAAATATAAATATAAAAAAAAATTTCTCTCACTCACTCTTCTAAGAAAATATATTTAATTAGAAAATTAAGAGAACAAGAATTATACTTATTCACTAAAAGACTTTAGCAGTATTTTTTTTTTATTATTTCATTTTTAGACATATTGAAATCAATATTATTTACAGTTAAATTAAATAACCTAGAACAATTTTAAATAGGTTCAAAGTAACCCTAATTAGGTCCATGTTAAGAATTAATAAATAAATAAAGAACTGATAAACAAATAAATTTAAAATAAACATAAGTTATTATAATTTAGTTATATATCGGACATTTCAATATTTGTACAGTGTTTTTTAACTTTTTTAATTAAAATTAGAAAAATACTCCATCTGATGCAATATCAAAAAAATATTATGAATATAATTTGTTTCATTCAATCAAAGAAACTTTAATAATTTCTCAAAACACTCAGCAGATAGCGTTATGTAGTATTAATTCAGTTTAATCAGTCAGGAAGAATATGAAAATACGATATTATAATATTCATATCTAAAATAAATTCAGATAGATAGAATAAGAAGAAGAATAAGTGAAATTTTTGACAACAATAAATAATATAAATTCACTCTTTAGATAAAATTCACAAATATGACCTATTCACTCATTTCCTAATGCACATTCACAATAGACTTCAGTTCAGTATAGAGATTTTTCAAAGTAAAAAAGTAATATGGTATGTATCTCCACTATATATCTATTTGTAAAAATGTGAGTAAATTGAACAAAATCTATTCAATAAAAAACTTATATAAACTTATGCGAAACTTGTATCACCCTGAATAGGGAAAATTTATGTACCTACTTAGTTTTATAAAATAATATTTTTATTAACTTTTGACGGAATCTACAAAATTTTTGTTAAGATTATTTTTCTAACTAGATGGCCACCCAGAAAAAATGAGAATAAATTGAGTACAAATACAAAAGAGTATGTCGTGTACGAGATACTACGGTATCAAAAAAAATTGTATACAAAAAAATAATTACTCAATCAGAAAAAATATAAATAATGTATTTTATGAGTTAAGTTTTGAGTGTTATTGACATAAGTCTCTAGAAAAAAAAAAGTTTAAAAATGGAATGAAAAAAATTATCTAATAAAATATCAGTATTTTATTTAAAATAAAAAATTAATAAATTGAAATTACAAAAAAAATTAAATTAATTAATTTCTATATTAGAGAATAAATAATTTATTTAAGAAATTGAAAAAAGAAAGAACAAAGAAAAAAAAGTATTAAGTTGTTGGGACTGGGAGAGCCTGACAAATTATTTCTCTGCAACTGCAAACAACTGTGAAAAACCAATCGAATTAAAAAAAAAATGTAAATATTATTTTATTCCATTTTAATTTATTGTAAATTCAATTCAAAATTAAAAAAAAAAATTACAATAAAGCTGCAGAAGGTCATTTTAAGACAAAATTTTGTTTTCAAAACAAAAATTAAAAACAAAAACAAAAATTTGTTTGAAAAAAAAAATAAAAAAAGAATTAATTAAAATCTAAAGAAGACAATCTAAAAATAAATAAAATTGAAAGTGTTGTGTGTACCTAATTTTTATTCTTTGCTTTGTGGATTACTTGCCAGCGAAAAAAAAACACCACAGAAATTTAACCCTTTATGGTGTTTCGCTAAATAGGTATGCCTAACTTTTCGGCATAGATAAAAAATTTTAATATGTAAAGTAGGTAGGTGGGTACCTAGATAGGTATTCCATGATCTCCATTCTTAGTTTTATTCAGACTCCAAATAAGAGCTTAGTTTTTTTGGAACTCTTCCGTTAGCCGGGCGCAAATGTACGGCGCAAAAAATTTTACGGCGCAAATTTGAAATGTTACTGAAAACTTTTGGAAAAGGTAAAAAAATTTGCGACTTGATTGATAATTTTTTGCGCCGTACATTTGCGCCCGGCTAACGGAAAAGTACCGTTTTTTTTTTTTAATAATTGAATAAATCTATTGATTCTCTATTTTCATTCACAAAAACATATTCTTGTGGCACTGACGTTTTTATTATCAAATTTCGTCGAAAATTGAACCTCCCTTCCGTTCTCTCTTCCACCCTTGCTTCCTCCCACCCTTGCTTCCTCCCACCCTTTGTTTGTGTGTTTAATCATTTCCTGTACCAAATTTGAATGAAGTCGGAAGAACTTTTGAAGTCCTCCACAGGGGTGGTCAATCAATCTTTAAAATACCCGATAACGACCCCCGACCTGAGACAAAGACATGGGGTAAGTATGAAAACGATCGGTTGAGGAGATCAGGAGCCTGTTCGTAACTAATAGACAAAAAAACAGACCTTGAGTTTTATATACATAAATATATGTATATAGATTGTAAGTTTATTTTAATTTTTTCAATAAATAATTAATTTTCTGATGGAAATAATCAAATTTGTAAAAAAAATTGTCACTTACCTCTATGATTCATCGATTGATTATATGTTTTTGGATAATAAACCGCCTGCCTTATTTCAAAATTTAAGTACACTATTTTTAATATTTTCACTATTTTTATTTACTTTTAAATTATAAAAAAATTCTTTTTCATTAAATTCTAATAAAATCTTAAGTTTTCACACACTTTGCACTTTTAATTTTCGCGTATAAAAATTTGTTTTGGGATTTTGTTTTTCTAACTTGACTAAGCTGGTGTACATTTTTCGTTTACTCCTATGCAAAGAAGTTTCACTGAATGTAAACATGAAAGGGTTAAAAAAAAATTTCATATAAATAAATGATTTTTGTGTTGTTTTATAAAAACGAAATGTAATTATTGTCTGTTATGTATTTTTTATTATGATGAAATAATAATCAAACTTAGGTATTACCTACTTAAACAAAACAAAAAATAAAAGAAAAAAAAATCTAATTGAAATTAAATAAGGCAATAGATTTTAATTTGTAATAATTTAATTTACAAGAAAAATTCTTGCAATATTTTTATGTTTATTGTCATTTTTCATCGATTTTTACCTACTCTTCATTTGTGAACATAAAATTTTCATATTCACAAAGGTTATTTGAAAGTTGAGAGTTAAGAAGTATTAACTTAGAATTGTTAATTGTGTTTTTTTTTTATCTTGAAAAACAATTTAATTAATAAATAATATTTTCAATTTTTGAAATCTATTTCTTTCTATTTTTCAGTATTTTAGTTTATTAACAAAAATAACACACCAAGAAGTTACATGAGAAAACTATATTTAGAGTTAAATCGTTAAAAATTTATAAAACGACTTGTTTAAATATTAGAGTCAATATAAAATAAATGATACGTTAAATATGATTGAATTTCATCATGCACCTAATATCATCGATGACCTAATTTTGATATTTACTTTTTAAGAGAATGTCGACCCCAAAAATTATAATTTTTCGCAAAAGATTTCGAGCACTTAATATTAAGCGATTGTAAAAATTTTTATAATTTAAATTAGTTTTGAGATTTTGAATAAAAAAAAATTTTTTAAATTTGACTTTGTAATAGTCTAAAGCAGCTTTTGAAGTTGGTAAAAAAAAAGAAAAATTGAATTTGCTACATTTTGCGAGATTTGAATAAAACATTTAAATTTCCAGTTTTTCTTTAACAAATTTATTAAATTCGTTAAATAATGTTTTTTTAAAGAATGATACTTGTTAGTGATTCTTTTAACTTTTTCTTTGTGTTTCACACCTGCTTGTCCACAAAAAATTCCTTCGGTTTTGGGTAGATATCAATTTCTAATTCGAAAATATTTAAAAAAAAAAAAAAAAAAACGTTTGTCTTTTAAATCTCCTTCTATACAAACATACCTATCTACCTACCTACTAACTTATTATGAATCTTTTTTAACATTTTTTTTAATTTTGGTTAAAGTTTCTCCAACTATAGGTATGTAAATAATTTCAAAAAGACAATTAATGTTTTTTATTGTACACATATAAAGTACTACTTATTGTAAAGTACTACTTATTGTACTTATTATACTTTGTACTTATTATACATTTTTAGCTGTCAATAGTTTTCATATTAAAAACCGTATTTAACTTGAGGAGTTCCTAGCTTTCTTTTAAAAATAAACTCTTTAAAATCTTTCTCAAACAATAGTAAACATAGGTTTCAATTTGATTAATTTTCTCAAATTTTTTATTTTAGAATAGAACCAATTATTATCAGTACCTATAGACTCATTATAAAAAAAGAAAAACAAATATTCCAGAATTTGAACTGTTTGTTTTTAAATCAATATTATGGCCATAATTTTTTTTTACAATTAAAGGTTAAAACCTTAATGGCAATTATATAAAAAACGTCATTCAATAAAACCTTGCATTCACAACTTTTTATTAATTTATATAATAAGTTTAATGACTTGAAATTTATCTGCATAAAGTTTAATAAACTAATTTTTAATCTTGCTTAAAAAGCATTATAATTATTTATTTTTTTCATATATATTAAAAAAGCTTTTTTTTATTATTATTTTTGGAAGTTTAAATATATAGGTATGTAGGTATATTTTTAGAACAAAACTAGTTTTAAAAATAAAAATTGCACAATTATCGTAACCACATAAATGTTCAATTATTTATTTATTTATTTTTATAAAAAATTACAAAAACTTAACAGCTGATTAAATTTGATCAATGTCGCGAAAGTACAATAAAAATATATATATATGAAAAATAATTTATAATAATAATTGTATATGTACCTCGTCTACACATATCTGTGTTTAGAAAAATTATCAATATTATCATTTTTAAATTTTTTTTTTTTTAGTTTCCTTCAACAACTTTCTAAATCAACTATTATATTTTTATTTTTACCAAATAAATGATCTAGTTCACTGGAACAGAGCTTTTACTAAATCTTTGGTGACTTAAGTAATTAGGGTTTTTTTTTTTAGTTCCAGTTATAACTTAGGTAATTAGTTTTAATTACAATTATTAGATTTATATATAAGTATAAGTATTTGATACAGAAGAAGTGCATAAAGAGAAAAAAAAATTAAATTTTGAATCAATTCGAAGAATAAACGAAATTTATTGCCATATCATCAAAAGCTTAAATTCAAAATTTGTACACGCTTTTCCCAAGCCTATTGAATGACATTCGATGAATTTATTAATTTTTTTTTTGTTCCTTTGATTTGTTGTTTGAAATGAAGGGACGAATATAAATTTATTTTGTTTTGCCATGAGAAAATCAAAATTATTTTTCTCAAATAATATTACAAAATTTTTGTTACAATTTCGGATTTTTATTTTAGAATATATTTAGTTTTTTTTTTTTATTAAATTTAATTAAAAAATTAAAATTGTTGTTCGGAATTATTAATATTTATTTATTTATTTCGAAAAAATTTACATAATTAGGCCAGAGCCCATAATTACAGAGTGTAATAATTAAAAAGAGAATATATAATTATAATTTGATAATTTACAAAGTAATATAAAATAAAGTTCTTAAATTGCAACTACTTGCTTTATTTACTAAAAGATAAGCTAACTTTAATGACAACAAATAAAAGGACCAAAAGATAAAACAACAACCAAACTGCAACATCCATGAAGTAACCACCACCCCCTCCCGCATCACCAGCCACCACCAAAACACCTCAATCATCCCCCCACCAGCACCTCAACCCGTCAGCAAACCTGAATACTAATATAATATATTTTAAAAGTATAAACGGCGATATGAGCCACCATTTCAGTCACTAAATAACCTATACAACAATGATCTAAAAGCATGTAGACTAATGTTAAAGCGGCGATTTTGAACAGGAATAAAGTCATTCCAGAGTTTAGAAACTCTCACAATAAATGATTTAACAAAAACATCAGTTCTTACTCTAGGGCATAGAATACTTCTTGATCTAGTGGAGTTGGAAAAATTAACCCAACTTACAAGATAGTTTGGACATTGATTTTTAATAGTTTTAAACAGAAATAAAAGCAATCTGATGGAGATGTAAGACTTAAAGGATGTACCAAGAAAGGCCTTAACATAGTCGGAAACAGAGTCCCTGGCCTTAAGGTTAAATATAAATCTAATACACCAATTCAAAACTCGTTGGAGACGAAGTAAAGATTGACCAGTACATCCCGAATAAATCTCAATGCCATAATTGAAAAGTGGCATGATTAAAGCATTAACTAATTTTATTTTGATTTTCTGAACTAAGAACACATTGGCGCAGTAGAGTCTTCTAATAATGGCACTAACCTTACTAATTACACCATTAATATGACTATCCCAATTTAATTTATTATCAATCACAATGCCTAGATTTTTAGCCTTACTCACAACTGGGATGGGAACATTATTAAGATTGATAAGGGGCAAGTCATTTAGATTTAGGTAACCAGGAAGATTAAACATTAGTGCTTTAGACTTGGTTGGATTTATGGACAATAAATTTGCTTCAGCCCAATTTGAGATGTTAATCAAATCCCTATTCACCTCAACAATACAATCCCTGACCTCACACTTGGGTTTAGAATGTAAAAGTTGGACATCGTCTGCAAAAATATGAGAAGAAGAGTATAAGCAAACAT
Organism: Hybos culiciformis; assembly: GCA_964007475.1. Lineage (NCBI taxonomy): Eukaryota > Metazoa > Arthropoda > Insecta > Diptera > Hybotidae > Hybos > Hybos culiciformis. Next base: position 12,701,385 of record OZ023273.1, read on the forward strand.
TGGGCAGATCATTTATGAATAAGCTAAATAGAATAGGACCAAGAATAGAGCCCTGAGGCACTCCTCTAGTCACATTCAAGAAATTAGAATTTAAAGAATTAAGACTAACGCATTGAGATCTATCACTAAGATAGGAAAAAATAAGCTGGCATGCCACACCAGAGAATCCAAAAAGTCGTTTAAGCTTGCCACACAGTAAACTATGATCAACTGAGTCAAACGCCTTAGAAAAATCCAGAAGAATGAGACAGGCAACAAATTTCCTGTCCATGTTCTGCCTAATTTTGTCGGTCACATCAATCAATGTAGAAGTAGTACTGTGTTTAGCTCGGAACCCAGATTGCTTCTCATATAATAAGCCTTCGCTGGATAGATGGGATACTATTTGTCTCTTTAGCAGAACCTCAAATACTTTAGATAATGCCGGTAATATACTGATGGGCCTAAATTCATTATCCGTGTCCCCCTTAGGTATAGGTATGACCTTTACCCTTTTCCATGTATCCGGAAAAGTTGATGTCATAATGATGGTGTTGAACAGATGAACAAGGATACCTATAAGCGGTTCTAAGATAATTTTTAAAAATTTAAGGGGAATGCCGTCAAGACCAGTAGCATTCGAAGAGATCTGTCTGAAGGCTGACAAGATATCATCCTGTGTCACGCTTACAAACGAGAAGGCTCCCAAACCCGGAACATATTGATCAAAGCGACTATAACGCGATTGATCGACAGAAGATGTAAATTTAGCATTAAGAGCATTTAATTCATTCTCGTTAAGGTCTATTGTGTTATCGTTTCCACCAGCCACACCAAGACAATTTAATTTAGACCACAACTGTTTCGCCGTTAAAGGCCTACTAAATAGGCGACTACCAGCTTCACGCTTGTGTTGTCTGATTATGCTCCTTAGTTTATTTCTATGCTTACAGAAAATTTTCCAGCGTTCCTCACACCTGTCCTCTAGATAAGCTCGGAAGGACAGATCTCTTCGCTGCCTAGCCACCTTAACCACCTCTAAGTCAAAAATGTCGAACGAGGGTCTAGGAACTACCCTCTTCAGCGGCACATTGGATAGAAACATATTTAGAACATGATCATTAAATATCTGTAGCTGATAATTAGGATTATTAGACGAGAATATAGGTCCAAAATCACAGTCATAGAACTCACTCATTAATCTGTTAAAATCAATTGCATTATAATCTCGGAAAAATATTTCATTTTCAACACTGTTCAAAGGAATATTAAAAGAAGCAAGCAGAAGGGCATGATCGGATATACCAGGAACCCAAAATTGGCCCTGAAACTCCACTGAGGAACTAGTCAGGTCACCACCTATCAAAAAGTAATCGATAAGAGTTCTAGTTCCTGTTCTGGCATCTAGGTGAGTGGGACAATTATTATGCAACTGACTCAAATTTAGTCTGGTACAAATAGCACCCACATCTGTCAAACATAATGGATCAAGAAGGTTGTAATTAAAATCACCGACGATAATAATGTTTCTAGATCTAAGAGAGTACTCAGAAACAATCTCCTCAATCAAAGAGAAGTCCCTACCAGGAACATAAATAGCACCAACAACAATACTACAGGGTCCCAACTCAATTCGAACAAATAAAGCTTCAACCCCCTGTTCCATATGCCGACCTATTATTTTAGACTTGTACCTAGTACCTACATAAACGGCTACGCCTCCACCTCTTATATTTGGGCGATCCAGTCTATGAAGCTTAAATCCTGGTATATTCAGCGATTTATTTGTGTGGTAAGCTTTCAGCCAGGTTTCAGTAACACAAAAACAGTCGAGAAAATTACCTTGAATAAGGCTGGAGATTTCGTCAAATTTAGATGACCGAACCTGAGGTGCCATGCTTCTAGCATTTAAATGCCCAACATTAAAAAAATCAAGCTTGTCTCCTAAGTGACGTTCGATGGTTGCTTTATCACCAGTTATATACGAAATTTAAGTTACCCCTGTTAAGCTGAACAAGGTTGATAACGCTGATGAGAGGACGAAGGCAGTGCAATGATTGTGGCTGGAGAATCGAAAATAGGCAGTAGTAAAACACATCATGTTACAATCTAACTTCAATTTACTGAACTCTTAATATTTGCTGCCACTAAAAGTAAAAAGAAAAACTAAATGAGTAAAAGAATTAATTTAAAATGAAAATTTAATATTTAATGAAGAAAAATATATATATATAAAGTTAAATGTTCAATGAAAATTAAATAGCTTAATGATAAATCAAAACTTCAAGTATAAAAAAGTATAAAATTTAAAAGAAAAAAAAACAAGTTTAAATGTTAAAGAAGAAATAGTAAAATTTAACAGGTGTCGAAAAAACTATTTAAAATCATTGTTTGAATGACATCTCTCGATGATCTGACACCACCCGATGATCTCAATTTTTGGATTTATTAGCATTAGAACAAGCTGCATTCGAATTAATTGAACTTGGCTTATTTGCATTTGAATTTACTGTCTTAGGTTTAGCTGCAATTAATCTATTTGTACTAGAATTTGTTGCATTTGATCTTGTTGCAAGGGAAATATTCTTATTTAGATTAGTTACGCTTGGTTTATTTGCATTAGAATTTGTAGCATTTGATCTTGATACATTTGAATTAATTTTATTAGAATTAGAGGCATTGATGTCATCTAGAGGAAATCTAGACGACAGCTGGTCGAAGTCCTTCACAGTCATGATTGTAGAATCCGGAAGTTCAATACGTACTTCAATCATCCCAACTTGAAATGATTTAATTTTGTTTTTCTTCTTCAATAAACGAGCAATTTTGATAATTTTATCCAATTTAGAGGGAAGATGGTCGTTGAAGAAAATTCTACTCTGTATTTCGCTGTTTGGAAAAATATCCTGCAACGAGAGTGTTTTAAATTTAAAGTACGATTTCATAAATTCATTACGTTTGCTAAGCAATACAAATGACAAGAGTACAACACCCTTGTCCTTGTTCAGCCAACACAAATTTGCTAAGTCAGAAACATTTGTGACAACCTGCAACACATTACCAAGATTGAGGAAAACGTCAGCTAACACAGATGATCTGGGAATACCTGCGACAATAATATCATTCCTTTTAGCTATTCTCTGCAGACGTAAGTTGTCATACTCTAGATGTTTAATTTCGGATTTGAGCAACTTGATAGCATTGTTGTTAGATAGATCTTCAATAGCAATTTCAATGACGTTGATGCTAGTTTTAATTGGCACCAATTTTTCATCAACAAAACCATCCACAGTAGTTCTAATATTTGATTCAAATTCTTTAAACCTATTCAAAATACCACTCGTTTCAAGTTGAAGTGAATTTAGCCTTTCATTCAAGCTAGTCATAGCAGACTTTTGGGATTCGAAGCCAGCTGACACTTCAGACGATAATTTTATTAAGTTATTTAATATGACTGCAGGAGAATCCACAGGTGTAGTCATCACTACATCAGTTATATCAGCAACCTCAGTATTTTTGTCTATCACTAATAATTCACTATTATCTAAATTTAAGTTACCTTCCTTGACACATTTGGGGCAGTGCCAATCGATGTTGTCCTGCAGAATATTTTCAGCCTTTTTTGTAGGCATACATGAACAATAAAAGCAGATTGAGTCACCACAGGTTTTGCAAATTAATGATTTAGTGACATTTTTAATACACCTGCCACACCTCTTTTGGTTAGAAGATAATTTATTCATTTCTTCTTTTTCCTTTTTTTTTCTTTGTTTCTTGATTAGTTAACCTTATTGAAGAACAATGAAAGAGAAGAAGAAGAAAAAAAAAAAAGGCGGCAGTGGCTGATAAATCTGTATACTTCCTTTATTTGATTTTTAGGTTAAGGTTAAATATGGGTAAAGCAGATAAAATTTATTTTATTTTTCCTCTTTGCAATTATACAATTTTTTGGAAATTTGCTAACGACTCAACCAACAGCTATGTTTTCCGATGCTCCAACAACAGCAATTGATGACCATACATCGATCAGGAAAGAAAAAAAAAAAAAATCGATAAAAAAAATATTAAATTTTAATTTATTGAAAATATTTTACAGCAGCAGCAAAAAAATTTGACGTCTATTCAAGTGTTGCCATTACTTACTTATATAATACATATATATATATATATTTATTTTTTACTTTTAGTGAATTAAAAATGGATTTTTTAAGCTTATTTGATCCAAATCAAGGAGATGATTATTCTGACAAAAATAACAACAAAGACAAAAATATTCATAAGCCAAAAATAATTTATAATAATAATAATAATACTAATAATAATAAAAATGGCAGAAATAAGGGCAGATTCTCAGTTAATTCTAATAACAATATTACTAATAATAATAATAATCACAAGAATAATACAAATAATATTAATAATAATAATAATCATCACAGAACTACTTCTAGTTCTAGTGAAAGCGAAAATGATATACACAATAATAAAATCGTTATTGATTTTGATCAAGGAATATTACCACCAGAACCACAACTTGGCAATATTGAATATAAATTAAAATTAATAAATCCTTCAAAGCAGCGTTTCGAGCATTTGGTAACACAAATGAAATGGCGATTACGTGAAGGTCATGGAGAAGCTATTTATGAAATTGGTGTGTCTGACTCAGGTCATTTGCACGGATTAAACGATATTGATATGTCTGCATCATTGGCAACTTTAAAGCAAATGGCCCGTAATTTAGGAGCTTCAACAAGTGTATTACGTCGTAAATCAGTGTCTAGCAAGCGATCTGTTACAGAAGTTTTAGTGCGAAAGATTCCTGATGATCAAAATAATATTGAAGTTAGAGTTGCGGTTTTAGGTGGCGCAGATGCTGGCAAATCAACTCTTGTTGGAGTTTTAACTCAAGGTGAATATGATAATGGAAGGGGAAGAGCACGTTTAAATTGTTTTCGTCATGCTCATGAAATTCAATCAGGAAGAACATCTTGTGTTTCCCATGAGACACTAGGTTTTGATGCTGCCGGCAACATTATAAATTATAAATACAATGAAATGATGACTGCTGAGGAAATAAGCGATAGATCGACGAAATTAGTTACTTTCATGGATTTAGCTGGCCATCGAAGATACATGAAGACAACAGTTCAGGCTCTATCAGGATATTCTCCACATCATGCAATGCTGGTAGTCTCTGCTGGGGGTGGTTTCAATGGCACAAGTAAGGAGCATTTATCGATTGCTCGAGCTTTAGATATGCCATTCTTTATCGTTGTCACAAAAATTGATATTGCTCAACCGAACGAAACTGTTGATGAATTAAAATCAATTTTAACGTCGGTTGGATGTCGGAAAATTCCATTTGTGGTGCAAAATGAAGATGACGTGCTGACAGCTGGATCAAATCAAGCTTCAGAAAATATTGTACCAATTTTCTGTGTATCAAATGTCGATGGAATTGGATTAGATCTAGTCACAAAATTTTTGTATGTCCTATCGCCGGGTATAAGTAACGCTGAAAAAGAACGATTAGAGCAAGAATCATGTGAATTTCACATTGATGAAATATTCAGAGTCACGGAAGTCGGGCATGTTGTCGGTGGATTATTGACAAAAGGAGTTTTAACTGAAAACTTTCGAATGAAAATAGGTCCCGTTCAGGATGGCTCATTCTTTCCTGTAACTGTAAGTTTGATAAAATCATAAAAATGTCATATTTAAGAGCATCATGTTGAGCTAAGAAACTGTATACCATATTTTCTTATTATTATTTTAGGTACATACGATTCATCGAAACAAAGCTCCATGTCGTGTTGTGAGAGCTGGACAAAGTGCTTCTTTGTCATTTGCTCCAAATCAAAATATACCAATGTTACGAAGTGGAATGGTAATGCTTGCCGAGAATCCGACTGACCCAGAACCTTATGGCACATATTTCTTTCAAGTAATAAATTAATTTAAATAATTTATTATTCTTGTTAATTTTTCTTTATCATTTAAGGCTAAAGTTTCAGTTTTATACCATGCAACTGCATTTTCAACTGGCTTTCAATGTACTGTTCATATTGGTTCTATAAGACAAACTGCTCTTATTCGTGGTATAATGGGCGAAGATAAGATCACAACAAATGATACTGCTTCAGTTATATTTCAATTTTTGTGTCATCCTGAATACGTTTGTGTTGGAATGCGAATTTTGTTCCGTGAAGGCCATAATAAAGGCATTGGACGAGTTACTCAAGTTTTTCCTCTTAATAAGCAATTAACATAAACATTGTAATTATTAATTAATTCATCTCATTTTATTTACAAAAAAAGTGCTAAATTACATAATTTTTTAATATGTAATTACTTATTTTCTTAAACATTGTACCTATCAAAATTTACTTAATTAATGTGTAATAATCATACGTAAAAACGTATTTATTTGCTTATAAAGTTACCAAAAAAAAAATTAATAAATTATTAGGATTGATAAAGTTAACGCAAAAATTGAATTTTTGCAACGATTGAAATTATGAAAAAAAAGTAAAAAAGCTTTGTAAATATTCTGTGATTAGCAAAATTGAAACTATAGTTAATAATAACAATAAATACATTAAGATGTTTTCATTTGCTTTAAATTTCATGAAATTGACGAAAAATATATAATATCTACTTAACAAAATAAATAATGGTTTTTTTTTCAAGAAATATTTAATATTTGGACAACATATAAATTAAACAAAACTTTTACTATCTTTCATTATTTTTATTTTCTATAAATGTATTTTCATTTGAAACTGAGACTAAATTTCGATCTACATTTGATTTAAATTTAAATAGGATTGGTATTTCGTTTAAAACTGTATTCTCTTTTGCTAAAATTCTTATCCATGACAGTAATGAATCCTTTGAAGATGTACCAGTTGCACAAATCGCAAATATAGTGCCATCATCTTGTTCATGAACAGACCTAATTCTTTTACTTAAACGTGATTCTTTAATTGGTGGCTGGCCTAAGATTGGTATATGAATTTGCCGAACATCTATAAAAATCAAATTAAAAAAAAATTAAGTTTAAAAATTATTTGGTTTCATAAGAATGCGGTTGTAAAAATGGTAATCAGATATGTAAGGTTTAAAAAGGTGAACTTTCATATTTCATATTGAATTTATAATTTTAATATTTTCTGTTTGAAAACGGTCATCGTTACCCTTATAAAACGTTATATCAATATTTATCTCTGTAATTTACCCGCAATGAAATGACGGCTCCATTTTCTTCGGAAAATTTTAGCTTAGATTAGCTTATTTAAAAAATCATTCAAATTAAAAAAAAAAACAAATTCATAGGTACCGTCATTATCCTCTGGTTCTTCTTTTACAAGCCATTTCGGATCAGGATCACCACGCAATATAAAGTAATTCACATTTTTTTCTCGTAACCATATCGTGAATGGTCCTTCGATGAACAACGACTTATTTTTGTCATGTTGATCTAACAATTTATATTGTTCAGGACTTATACCACTCACTATCCAAGTCATATCTATTGCATCCTTTACATAATTTTCAACCTCAAATGTTTCTATTTTGGATAACAAATCAACGGTACACATTCTTTCTACAGCCATTTTTGCCAACTCTAAAGTATTATTTGGAACTGGATTTGGTAGAGGCCATGGAGATAAATTTTTGAATTTAGGCATCCAGTACATCATTCGCCAATATTTTCTAAGCGGGTGCCCTCGTCGACCGAACACATTTAAAAGCATTGCTTCCATTTCATAATCAGGTATGACACCATTGTCTTCCATCTGTTCCAATAAATCAATGATGCATTGCTGCTGCTTGGGATAATGCATAAATTCAGCTTGAATAATATTAGTAGGAATAAATTTAACTTTTGGCATTACATTTATTAATGCCTTGTAGACGTCAATATCTTTGTGTACTCCAAATTCTTGCATATTCTTGAGCGCTGCATATATAAATTCAACATGGTTACGTCTGTGAACATCTCGTCCCTCGAATACTGTTAACATATCCAAATAAGCTTCTTTATCCTTTTTTTCGGCACTTTCAAATGGTGAACGAATAGCTGGCACTCTACTTTTTGAAGTTTCATCTTTTTTGTTAAAATTAAAAATTGATATTTTCAAAGTTCTAGTTTGGGCCCAAGTTAATTTTTCTCTCCTAAAAATTAAAGGAATAATTCGTATTTTAAACATAATTACTTTGATTTTATAAATATTTTTTTCATTATATTAATTTTAAATAATTTTATTGGTTCAACTTTTGTTACATTTTTATTATGCGAATTTGCCGAATTTGACTATTGATTTTGACATAATAAATACAAAATCAAATAATAATAATATACAAATCAGCTGATTCCAAATCAAAATATGAAATTACATTTTTTTTTCCCCTTAAAATGTCTACTTCACGAAGCCAAAGACAATATATAATAAGATAGGAAGCCTCTTGAAATAATTATTTTCATTTCACCAAACTACTTTGTAATAATTATAATTCGTTTACATTAGCGCGGCTTATTGAACACTTTCAACTTGGGAGAGCGGCTAATTTAACTTTTTACTCCTTCAGAATGAAATCGGCCGCGCGATCTAAATTCATTTGGCCGGCGCGGACTTATTTTCATCCTCGATTTTGAACGATACTCGCGCTAACGCGACTAACGTCGCGCTAACGTCGACTTGTAATTATCATAGTTTACTTTACTTCACATAGTCACATCATTTCACTTTTTTATATTTAATTTCAAAACCATCAACCATCCCTTAAAAGTTTACCACCAAAAAAACAAAAATAACTTGTTGCCATTTCGATCTTCACTATTTTCTCCTCCAACCAAAACACACTATTGCAGATTGCAGCAGCAATTTATTCTATCTTTCAAAATTTTTTTTATGATGAATGATCAATCAAATCGAATTGGCAACGGAATTAAATAATAACATCTAATTAAAATTTTAATCACTTGATTAAATACGAAGAAAAAACTGTTCTTTTTTTTTGTAGATGTTCTTTTTTATTTGAAAAAGAATGAATAATAAAAGAAAAATAAAATCAAAAGAAAATGATGAAAATTGTTGTCCAACAAATCAAAAGTAAGAAAAAAATTTACTTTTTAAACTTTTTTTTTGAGGGGAAGTTATTTCCACAAGATTGAATTTTTTTTGTCATGTCAACATCCCACCTTCACATTCACAGTAAACAAACAAAAAAAAAAAACGCGCAAAAATGTCAATTTTGTGTGTCAGAAATTAATGCAATCTTTTTTTTTTTGGGGAAATTTACTTCAAATTCATACAAAATTCTCTTCTTTAATTAAGCAGAAAAAATAATTTATAAATTGAAAAAAAATATATAAAATTAAAAATGTGTAGTAGTTTTGTATTTAATTAACAAAAAAAAAATATTTTTATTGTAATTAAATAGAAAAAAAAAAATAATAAGGGAAAGCTTCAAAAAAAAACGATTTGAGGAGATTTGTTTCGTCGTACAAAAAGAAAAGCGGACAACCGGACAAGGCAAGCAGTAATAAATAGTTTCGAAAGTTTTTTTTGTTGGTTTTTTTGGTTGCATGATTGATTGCAAGAATTTGGATGAAATTTTTTTTATAAATATATTTTAATTACTTTTTATGTTCGTGGTGGAATGATTATTTAGGCCAGAGATGACGTATATAAATATTTGAAAACATTTCATTACTTTTCAGTTTAATAGGTAGGTGGGTACCTAACCTACCTAATCCAAATTTATTTTCAGGGTTTTACTTATGGTACTAATATTCTACAATGTATCTAACCAAATCCAACCATTTTTTTAAATGTATTTTAAATAATAGATTTTTGATTTTTTCCTATTTTTTTTTTAGGAAACGCTTGAAAATCTCCAAAAATTGGAAATTATCTGAAGCTTTCGAATTCGTAGAAAATAATAAGGCTGTGTCAGATTTAGAGTCATTACAACACATGGGTATTGACATGCTGGAATCTGACGAAACTTCATCATCGTCAGTCCAGTCTTTAATAAATCCAGGTGGCATCTTGGAGAGTACTGAAAATGAAATAACACCAAGCTTAACAATACCCGCACATTATCATCATCATCAATATCATCAGCACGATTTTAATGACAACAATTCTTTGAATCAAACTTTAGAAACAGACCATGGACAGCTTGGTGCTGATGATTTGTCTTTGAAATGTCAATTGGGAAAAACTTTTAACAATAACAAAATTGATTTATATTCTGCCGATTCTAAGTATTTGGTACGGAAAAAAATGTTAATTGGAGAACATCAAAATTACAAAAATCGCAGTCCATTAGCAACTGTCATTTGCAACAATAATAATAACGTAAATATAAATCAGCGTACATCAACAATTACGTCTGGTTCAATGGCTAACGTTATCACCACAATAACACACTTGGAAACAATACCACCGCCAACAACATCAACACCCTTGTCTTCTGCATTTCCATCTACTTCAGTATATTTGGATCAACATAATGCTATTATGCGTAAGCAAATTTTGATACCAGACGAGAATTTTTTCCTATACCGCAATACAGATAAAGCTAACTCTGGTGAACTGAGAGAAAATCCATTTAATAAACTTTCCGATGAAATAACTTTGCAAATATTTAAATGGCTACCGAAAAAAACGTTAGTTCGATGCAGTTTTGTGTGCAGAAAATTCAATCAATTAGCACAAGATGAATCTTTATGGACTCGTTTAGATTTAGGGGGACGAACATTACGTTCTGGTGCTTTAGGTGATATTATATCTAGAGGAGTCGTTGTTTTAAGATTAGCTCAAGCAGAGGTAATTATGTTATATTTAATTACCAAAAACAAAATTTTCAACCCCTTATTTTTAAAACAATATTGAAATACTCTTAACATGAATTTTAAAGTTAAATAAATCTCATGATCAAGTTGTCAGTCCTACATTTATTTTACTTAATTAAAATAATTTCAGATTGCTGATCCCGTTTTTGATCCGGAACGCTTACAATTATGTCCAGAATATCAAACAAAATTACAGTATTTAGATATAAGTATGGCAGTGATTACTAAAAGTTCTTTGCGAGACTTATTATCCAAATGCAATTCATTAAAAAAATTAAGTTTAGAGCATGTACCACTGAATGACAAAATATGTGATGAAATTGCAAAAAATACTAATTTAGAATCATTAAATTTAACAATGTGTGAAGGCATTGAACAATGGAGTATAAAGAAAATGATGAAATCATTACAGCAACTTCAAAGTTTAAATATTTCATGGACATTTTTAAATGTTGAAGCGATCTCATCATTAGTTGAAAGTTTAACACCGAATTTATTGCGCTTAAATTTATCAGGCTGCCGAAAAAATATATTTGACTCTCGTAATTAATTATTTCATATGTAGAAAATAAAAACTGAATTAAATTTATTTTTCTTTCAATTTTAGATATTACAACTTTAACAAAACGATGTTCGGGCTTATTAGAGCTAGATTTGTCAGATTGTACGGGCTTAACATCAAACGCTGTATTAATAGTTTGCAAATTTAAAGATTTAAATTATTTATCATTATCTCGATGTTACGGCATTTCGGCATCCTGTTATGTGTAAGTACAAACAGTAAGCTTAGTTGCTTTTTAATTTCTATATCTGTTGAAGATATACCTTGTTGATAAAATAAATTAAGGTAAGGAAACATTTATTAGAGTGTACCTTGGATGGAATGTACATATAAAATAATTTTCACTTATCTACATTATTTTCATGATTTGCAGACACTTTTCTAAACCTTATTTTCAGCCTTAGAGTCAATAAAAGTTTTCAGGTTCTGATAGTATTTTCTATTAATGATCTGAAATTTGAAGCTTAAATGAATATAAATGAAAAGAAAGTTTTGAATCAAAATCAAAACTAAGTTTGTAAAGATTGAATTAATTAGAAACATCTTATTACAGTTTGAAGACTAAAACAATGTTGCGAGGGGTATGATTTAAAAAAAGTTAAATAAAAATTAATCAAAATCTGTTCACATGTTCATAACATTTAAACGTATATTCAAGTTTTTGCTTTAATTTTTTAATTCTAAAATAATAAACTATGGGTTTTAATGCTTTCACTTTGTTTTATTGTTTCAATTAGTTTATTTATTTATCTGTTGAATTTTATTGAATTTAAAATTATTAAATTTTTTTTTGATTTTTCGGAATAGTGAATTGAATAAATTGCCGTCATTGTCCTACTTAGATGTTTTTGGAATTTTATCAGATTCAGCATTACAAATGGTTCAGAATACTTTTCCCAGTTTGGGCATAAATAAATTTATTCATAGTTGTGTAGCCCGTCCGACAGTTGGAACAAGGCGAACATCAATATGGGGATTAAGAACCAGAGATTAATAATTTTTAATTCATAATAATGCATTTTCAATAGTATTTTTTTTTTTTTCACCCTGTTAAAAAAAAATAAAAGAATCATAAATGTATTAGTTTATTATTATAATTGTAAATAAAAAATAAAAACTTAACTATTACGTCAAACTAATTTTTTTTTTGGATCAAATCGGCCTAATATTTCAATTATATTATTTAAAGTAAAAGTAAACTGGAAATAGTAGGAGCAAATGCTTGTTTTTTTATTTTTTCATTTCTATTGATTTGGGAAAGATGTGATTGAATTTATGAATCAATTGTTCAAATAAAGATGTTGATTTGATATTCAGTCTTGAGTATAGCCCAAGGGCTCTTGAACTTTTTCTCCACGAAAATGTTGAATTTTAATCGAGTATAGAATTCGTGCGTATTCTGGCTAAAGTTGTCGAAATTAAGTCACAGTACCAAAGCTGGTTTTTATACAAGTGTGAAATGAACTAACATAAAATAATTTGTTTTGGTCAGGACATCGAAATTCAGAATTTTCTTCCAGTTCATCATTTTTCATTAAAAACAAGTTCCGACGTTAGACTGAATCCTTGGACAATAGCTACTATCTACATGTAGCCGTAAATACATTAATATTCATCGAAATTCGTTTTCAGCCCTCACTTCGGTCCAAAAAGGCTTACAATTTGGGGGTTAACATTTTTAATCATATAGCACTGATATAAAAATTAGCTTTAGCAGTGTGACATAAGTGACCTCTAAATTTTTACCACTTTTCCGATTTTAGATGTTCATAACTATCAGGTGTCCGTTACCTTCAATCTATTCTTTTCTCTAATCAATTTAAACAAATAATTTTATTGGAGGAGTGGCGTCAAAATCACATTCATATGTTCCTAGACATTAAAAAAAATTAATTTATTTTCCATTAATCATTATAATTAGTTTAAATTTTTCTCAAAAAATAAAAATAATTTACAATGTTTATTTTATTTATGATTTATTTATGCTTTCCATACAATTTATATTTTATTTACAAATTTTTTAATTAAAATAAAGTATTGAAAATATTTTAAATGCATTTTATAATATAATAAAAGTTAAAAAAAAATTATTTCAAAATTGTTTTAGTAATCAATTATAAAATTGTGAGACTTTAATATACAAAGTTTAAAATCAAGTTCATAACTAGTTCTATAATATTATTTCTTTTCTCAGGGTTTAGGTAAATGTAATGGAATTTTAAAAGTGGGTATATCCGGGTTATTTGATTCCAGAATTTCAATATTAATGAAATTAAATACATTATGAAAACAAATTTTCCCAATTAAATCCCATTTTATAAATATCACTGGTATCGCTTTGTTAATTCGTAAACGAAAATTTATTTTCAACATATTAACATTCAACATTTTTTTTTTCAAAGCTATATTTATAAACAAATTTTAATATTTTCCGCTAGGTACTTCAGAAGGTAAAATAAATCTAATTATCAAAATTAATATTTTAAACTTCTTTCATGACAAAAAAACTGTACGGTAAAAACATCTAACTAGGACATTGGGTGTAATTAAAAAAAAAACATTTTTATTTAATAAATAGTAACACTAGTATTTGGTATGTACATTGTACATATATTTAAATGTTTATTGGTCTTATTTACCAAGAACAATTTATTTTTCTTTAATCTTATTTTTCACATTTACATACATCTAAATTTTTTTTTTTTAATAAAGACCCACAATTAAAAATTGGATTGATTAAATTCATTTTGTACACTTTTTGTTTAAAAAAGTTTTCAACTTATATAGTGAAACATGTTACAGAAGCCTATCTAAATTTTTTTTTCTTTTAAAAGCTAAAGAGTAATTTAATGAAAAAAACTTCTTAAACCAAAAATAATAGGAGGTAAATGATGATAATAAATATATAAATATATAATATATATGATGGAAGAAACAACTCAAAATTTAAAGGTTTTGAGTTGTATTAAACGCCAATACTTTGTTTATTTTTCCTAATACTTACTTTTATTAGGTCTGGAAGAAAAACGTTCTAGATTTCATTCGTCAGATAGGAAATAAAGTAAGCCGCTCGACTTATTTTCCATTCCAATCGAGTGAAAATAGAAATCATCAAAATACTATTTCAGGACAGGATTTTCGAACTATTTTACTAACTATCGAATTGAAATACGTAATAATCGTCCTGCAATATCAAATATACATTTATACATTTACACATACATGAATAAATAAATTTATATTATTTATGATTACACTAATTTAGGGGATAAATATAAGGCTTGCTTTGAAAGGGATGCCTTCTTTTGCAAATAAGCTTAATTTTTTTAATTTTTTACATCTCGTGTTGCAAATTTGAAATGTCCATAACCAATAAAATATTTTTAAAACTTCACCCTTAAAGGGTTAAAATGGAAAGGTCTATAATTGTTTATTATCTATGAATGCAACTTCAAATTTCGCACTGACGATCTTTTCGTGAATTAAGAATTGTATCCTTAGAACTTAGAGAGTTAAGGCTGTGCGCTGTTAGATGAAAAATTATTCAATATTTATTTTTTATTTATTATTTTATATATGTATACGTAAATGTATAAATAAATCTAAATCATTGTGAAAATAAATATTTTTTTGATAAAGTATTTACTTTTATTGTTACAATCATAGCAATATATATAACTCGATCCGTCCTTGTAAATTAAATTATATTGATCAATATTTTTGATCAACTTCAGTATTATTCCTTCAATAATATTGACCATGTAAAATAAGTTTATCACGTCAAACTCATCTTTCGTTATGAGTTTAGTTTAAATAATATTTTTCTAAGCCTAGATAGAGTATCTTTGATTAATTAAAATTAAATTAAAAAATTGTATTAATAAAAACGTATCTATTACATTTTTTTATAAGCATTTTTTTTATTCAATAAATATAGTTTTAAAAAGAAAAACAAATGAACAAAATTCATTTGTCATCTGGTGTGTAATTTAACAATTCAAATTACGGAAAATAATATATTAGGTATATAAAAACTAAAATAAATATGTAATTGTACATAATTATTAAACAAAGAGATTTGACAAATATTCAAGGCAATCCCTAAATTCATCACGATTATTTATATTATAGAACTTTCTATCTATGTAATTCTTTTTTCATAAAGAAAATATACAAAAAGAAGCCTTTTTTAAGATATTATTAAATTATTTTATGGCAGTAAAATTTGGCACGTGTGGCCAATTTTAATATATTTAATGTTTCTGATGGGAAAGACCTTGGCTTTGAACTTCAATGCAGGATTTATCCTTAAGTATGATATTTAAAAAAAAAAGTTTCACTTAATTTGTTCGAACTGTTATATTTTACAAAAATCTTTTATTTGGTTTTAAATTATTTGAAATGATGACAATTCAATTTTGGTGTTAATTTTTTACAAATTTTTAACCAACTTTGTTTTCTATTATTTTTATTATTTCTAAAATTTTCTTCTTTTCAAGTTTTGTAAGTGAAGCAATTAAAATCGTACTATTACTAGTCCTGCATTTTAAGTTCTTACAATTTTTTTATATAATTTTTATGAAGTTTATAAATAAATAATTAAATTATACATGCATTTTTTTTAATGTGATGTTCGAAATAAATCTCATTAATGCACCATTATTAATACATATACATATTAAAATTATTATAAAGAGCTCACCATTTTTGAAAAAGACGAAGAATGGATTCAAAAATATTCCTTGAAGAACTTTTTTTTATAGTTCAATTTAAATAATTTATCTACAAAAAAAATTGATTGATTTCATTCAAACCATGGGCCAGATCTAATGTCATTATATAATAATTATTTCGAACTCATATAATATATACTTTTATTTCAAACACCACTTAATTTTTCCTGATATAAATTTGTATTTGTGTTATAAATATTTTAAATAAAAAATTTATTTTTTTATGGAAGTGTTATTAAAATTTTAATAAAATAATTATGTGTATCAGCGATTTAATTTTTCTTACAATTACATACATATTTTATAAACTTTATAATATTTACAATATTTCTTTCCTAAACTTTCAATATAGTATGAGATAAATTTCGAAAAAAGAATTTCTTTAGCATAAAACTTTTAAAAATATTGAAATTTTTAATCTAAAATTACAATATTTTCTAATTTCTATCGTTTTAAGAATTTCTCCTTATTTAAACTAAATACGGAAAGACAGAAGCGATAAATTTCTTTTTAATAATTTATTTTGGGACCGCGATTCTAAAAATTCATTACTACTATTATCTTCTATAGAAAATTCCTTTAATTGCATGACTTCTGGTAATAAATGTCCTATGTGACTGGGTGAA